>CABEGB010000625.1:600000-904590 GCA_901521435.1 Crematogaster levior
TTCCTAAAACACTTTATTTATATACATGAATTATCATACAAGTAACAAATAATATTATTAACTTGCGTGCGCAAATTAATAAAAATTGAAAACATAATTTTATCGCCTTGTAAATATATTATCTTGTAATATTTTATACATGATTTATTATCATCCGCGACACATTTAATTGTAACAATTGACAAATTTATAAACCTTACAGTGATAAATCACAGAAACTCTAAAAATTTACATCAATTTGTTTCAATTACATTTTGTTCAATGTAACTTTGCCTAAAATGTTTACAAATTATACGAGTTTTTTTAAATACTTTTTGTATTGACGATTTTATTTCTGACTTTTTTTGAAAATTTGATATAAAAGACAATTCTCCTTTATTAGTATTCAATAAAAAACGGAGATATTCTCTTTATCGTTACAATTTTCGTATCGCTATGCAATCCTATGTATATCGATATATCGATGAAACATTGCTGTTAATTTCCGGAACGCTGCAGAAGTCGTGCAATTCTTCTGAATTATATCACAAAAATCAGATTAAGAAATATGATTGTTGAAAATCAATAAATCTATGGATATAAATAATTAAAAGTAAATAACCTCGGCGAATCAAGCTCTGTCTCCTTCAAAATGCAAATATTTTCTAACAAAATGGAAAACCGCTTGGTTATAGAGATTAAATCTGCATACTGAATCCGCGTTTCGAAGATCTATCGGATGAATGGCGTTTACTATTTCTAGACAAATAGTGAACTTCAATATTCAAAACGGAATGCCAAACACAGTTGACATCCCTTCTATATTGCTCACTGTTTAGATATTTAAGTGCCAATTAGAGCGATTTTGGCATGCAATTGGACGTGTAATAGTTAACATGCGATTTACCGCCAGTCACCGATAATTGTACGAAGATATGTTACATCGACGATTACAGATTTGACGCGCTTATAACACTAGCAATGTCAGCGAAACGTAATTACGAGACGTGCACGTTACGCTCGACCCGCTAGCAAATTAGCTTGAGCGGTTTTTGTCGAGATTGCCACCGATTGCAAATTCCATCAATCCGATATTCGTTATCAGGCCCAACACACGCGTGCGAACACGCGAGCTTCACTTTAACGTATACATACACGTCCGCTCGGATACAATCTCTCATAACTGCCTCGCATTACATCTCACCACGTCCAACAGCTGACTCGGGAAATTAAACTTAAGCAGCAAGACGAATCGGCGTATTTTACTGAGTAATCTGACTCAAGCTTCCGCAATATTTCCGCTGTAGTAAAACTTTGAATTATTTGAATATATAGAACAATAATAAGAGAAAATAATGTGAATAATAAAAGAACAATTAAAAAAGCGTTATCGCGATGACATTTCACATTTCAGTTAAATGAACATTTATTTTCTTTAAATTTGATTTCAAGTATAAATGCTAAAATATTTTACAGTAAAATGAAATAAATCATGAACACGTAAAACTCTCTTTTTTTTTAAAAAAATAATATTATTGAAATTTAAAATGTTATGTAATATAGCAAGAGCTACTCAAACTTTTGCTTCTGTTAATATTGGTTGCTGATTTTGGTAAACAGGTTAATTAGACAACAGGGCGCCGATAATTACAAACAAATTTTTCACTTTTAGCAAACAAATCATAATCAATAGCACTTTTTGAAACATGCAGGAAAGACCGTTGTACATTACATCGTACGTTTTTATTATGATACGGGTATGTGATAATTCCGCATAAAAATTTCATAGAAACGGTCACTATTATATTCCGCATCGATATTCAAGTGATCGAAATCACTTGACCTGCAATGACGGAAACGGAATACGGGAGCCGGGAATGTTATTGACGCCATGTATCAAGCATGCTAAGCAATATAGGCTATTGCGTAAAATGAAATGCATCGATAATGAAAATAACAATCTCGGTAATGTAGAAAAAAAAAACGCAAATTCTTGACGAATTAATCGCGTAAAACACATGATATCAAGCATTGTAGCAAATCGATTGCGGAACTTTTGACGGGATACTGTTTAATAATTGTTATTTCGCGTTAGCTTTTCGTGCGAGGTTTTTGCTGTTTTTGTAATCGAGACAAAAAAAAGAATCCCACGTCATTCAGTCTGACAATTTCTCGAAAAGGTAATCGTATATTTGACAAGTAATAATTGTGTCCACAATTTTGCCTTATAGATTATATTATATATATATATATATATATATACACACACACACATAATATATAATATATAATAAATAATATATATAATATATAATAGATTATATGTATATGTATATATATATATATACATATATATATATATATATATATATATATATATTAGATCAATCATGCCCTCCATAAACCACCAAGTCATATACATGATGTTCAAACGATTAATTACACTACTCCCAAGTAATTACTTGGAGCAATAATTAAGTTATCTTTCAATAATTATTAACGATTAAATATATCGAATACCCATAGATACGAAAGCAAATCGATTTATCGGTATGGCCGTTGCATTAATATTAATCACTCGATTTACATCAATACCGATTTTCATACTATTGCATAAAATATCGTGGTCTTAGCCGCAATTTTATAACAACTAGAAAAGCAATTTTGAAATATTTATAATATTTTATGCAATAGTATGAAAATCGGTATTGATGTAAATCGAGTGATTAATATTAATGCAACGGCCATACCGATAAATCGATTTGCTTTCGTATCTATGGGTATTCGATATATATATATATATATATATGAGACGCATCTTAACTGTAATATTCAAATTAATGAATTTTTAGGTAAAAAGCAGATTAAACAAAAAAGACAAAATCAAAATTATGCTGATAATAAAACCAAATCATCAGATCTCAAAATTCAAATCACAATGGGCATTCACCGGATATCGGAATTTCAAAAAAAAAAACTTAAGAAAAAAAAAGGCTTGAATGATAGTCAAATTTGATGTACGAGAAAGACGAGAAAGAAATGCACAAGTTCGATGACCGAGATTTGAGGATAATCTAGAAGTCCTCTTTTTGACTTAAGATAGCTGGGATACTTTATCGATCCTCAGAATTCACACATGAGACCCTTCATCCCCAGCAAAATCAGCGGTGGAAATAGTGAAAAAGAAGAAAAGGGCGAAAAAGGGAAGGACGGTCACAGCGATACGGCAAGTGTCGTGTGGTCGAACACTGATCGAGAAGAAAGAAGATATACAAAAGAGAAAGGAAGGAGAAGAAAAAAGGAAGGGCTCGTAATCGCTTGAGAGATATAGTAGAAGATTCATCTCTGACAACTTACCATAGCTTTTTTTTCCCTGTAGTGAGAACTCGCTTACCGTCCAATATCGTTCAAAAGTTCTTCACGGAAGATTTCCCGGTATCGATTACCAACCATAAGGTATTGTTAAATTTTCATTCCTTCACCTTTCTTCTCCTAGCTCAGCGAATCCGCCGACAGGAAAAACGTGATCGACATTTTGACATGTGTGTGTGTAATATTTACCGAACTTGGTAAATTTGGGATTTTACAGTCGATATTTTTTTGCTTAGCAACGAATTACAAAATAGAATCTCTCGCAAAGTAGTTCATATAAAAGATTTTAAAAATAATTTTTACTTATATTCGAATAATGTCTTCAAAAATTAAAAATGCATAACATACTGCAGATTCTTGATAAGAAATAATTTAAAAATTTTAAAAATTAAGTATGAAATTATTTCAAATAATAAAAGAAAGAATAATACGACCAAAACGGTCTTTCAGTTTAAGATATTTGATCTTAAGGCTCTTACATATGCGTATATCGACAAATGTCCCAGATCGTATCGGTTCGAGAATTTTGCCCGAGAGACACTTAAGATGTCGTAGGGTGTGAATTTCACCTACACACACTGTGCACTTTGTCTTCTGTCGAAGGTACGAAACTTTCGGCCTACTTCGACATGGAAACTATTTCATACTAACGTAACGATAGAAAGTTCTTGAAATATTTAAGGAACTTGAAAATAAATCGTAGCAAGTATTATTGCGTGGTGAAACTTTCGACTGAGTTCGAAACTTCGCTAACGTTTCGCCGTAAGTTCGTAGCGGGTCGTCGTTTGACACAAAAAAGAGACCAACTCTTGATGGTGTGAAAAAAAAGAGAAAAATGAAATGTTACGAAATCTTAAAATTAGATGCTTTCTGTGCGTCTCTCACAAAACATTTTTTTACTTTTTTTACTTACTTTCAAAATATAAAAATTTGTTTTCTTGATATCATTCTCATCTTCATCTTCTTAATATTATCAGATTTACTTTCAGAACAATTTTTGAGAAATATTATTAGAGAACTATTATAGAAGAAATTATTACCAATAAATCGATCAAAACACGTACAATTTATTATTTATGTTCTACTGCGATTTTTCTCTCTTTGGCAATAATAATAATAATAATAATAATAATAAAATGCAAAGAGAAGTGAGCTATTATTTTAATATTGCTATAAAATAAACTATGTATCTTTACAACGTGCAATAACTAAATCAGCATTACCTCACAGTAGAGCTTACTAAAGGCCTGCGTTCTATAGAGACTTCGATCGGGAATTTTTTCGTACTAAAGACTGTTGTTGATGACATGGAAAAGCCGATATCGAAGTGGGCAAAGAGCCGTAAGCCACCTTTTTTCCACATAGGAAATATATTTATAGCGTATAACGCCGGAGTTAAGTCCCATACACATCACTGGGTCACTGTATTTGTACTACATCTGTGTTACGGTAGTCAATATGGTGCTATGTAATATGGTGTAGACATCATTTTAGTAAGCGAGAGCATGATTCCTCAAATAAAGCTGGTTATTTATTTCTACTGCTTACAACGCGCATTAACATTTTTCTTTCTTCTTTTACAAATTTAATATAATTCGTAGCTTAGATTGTGACACGAGTTCACGAAAAAAAAAATACAAATGTCACAAACATGTATGCTTATATTTAGCTTTTTAACAATTGGAATGTCTCGTTTCATAACACTCCGATAAAACTATATGTGAGTAACTGATCAATTAGAATACATTGACAGATGCTTTAAAATCCTGTCATGACATGCGTAAAAAAATTTGCTGGTCTGATTATCACTGACATCGCGACATTTTTAACCGTGATACTTACAAATAAAAAATTAACAACAAATTAAGATAGACTATCTAATCAACCGATTCATGCATTAAGAGTAGAGAGATGTCGGATGGATTGATCGGTAGAAATAGACGAAGGCAATTTCTCGAAGTTACTTAGTAACTTTCCAAGATTCTCTACCTTGGAGAGTCAATTTTAACTTTGTATCAAACAAGTTTGTGGTTCCACAGAATTCCTCCTTCCATATATGTAAGCGGATTTATTGACAATGAATTTTTCATGTTAAAAAATAAGCTAAAATTTTGCCGCATAAATAATGCTGCATAAATAATGGAAAAATTTAACGATTATTTAATTTTTCTTTCTTTTGTTAAAGCTTAATAAGAATTTATTTGTATCGTAGATAAAGATAAAATTGTTGCAAGCATAATTAATTAGGCAACATGATACATACGAGAAATGTCATAAAATAAAATTCTTAAAAAACGAAAGAAACTCTCGCGATTTCTTGGGCACGAAGTTTCTCTAGCACACTCCAATTTTATCCGTTCCATGTACTAAAAGTTTAATGATTTCGATAATATTAAACGCTTATATTTCACTAACTCTTGTATAAACGATTACGGTTCTCCGATCGTTAAATATTTAAATAAGCTGAGCATTTCAAGCATACTTTTAAATCAGCAATCGCAAGAAATCTATATTTCTTTTTGTAAAACTTTTTGTAAACTAAATTTTATCAGACATCCGTAATAAATTTAATACGTCAACATTTTAAAAAATTCAGAGATAGTTTATGAGAAGTTTACTTGTCAAAATATCTAGAAATTAAATATCCTAAACTAAACTAATGATGTATAAAAATAATTTTTTTATTAGAACGAAAAAATATATGTTAGAAGAATAACTTGGCGCAACTTCCTCTTTCTCTAAACTTATAAAAGAACAATTTTACTCGCATTTCACAGTGTTCTCGTACCCACGAGTGACACATATACACGATTCCATTCTTCGACATCATTTGATTTTCCTTTTATCGTAACGGCTGTTTAACTGGAGGTGTAACTGACGTACCGATGCAGATAACGGTATTACTAAAAATTGCGTTTCGATGAACGCATCTTTTTCGTTCGTCTGCATAAAACGCCGATCAACTTCGACGCCCTTGTATTTTTGTTCACCGGCTATCCCGGCGGCCGATGGCGCATCACCACGCCTGACAAACGGAGACAGGATTGATTGATTGAATTATATTCTGCTTCGTTAGGTGAACGCTGCGTAATTTTAAAAATAAAATTATAAAAATTATGAAATCCTGCATATGTTGTCGCAGACAAATGTTTAGGTGCAATCGTCAATGCAAAACTCAATGATAAAATTAAAATAAAGAATTAGTATGAAAACTGATATAATATTAAGTAACAAATTTTTATACAATATTATTGTGATATCTATTTGTTGCATTTTCAAATTATTAACTATTCTTAGAAAGATAAAGAGTCGCAGAATTATTTCGTAATATCAAAAGCATCAGTTTACTTACATTTACAGTTTTTATCTCTGCTTTAAGACGTAATACTTCGTTACAAAGTTAAGAGTTAAGAAATACGAATGTGCGTGGTCATGTGTGGTTCCGCGACGGAAATAACAGAGGCGCCAGAGAAATTTCGCTCATTCGGTAACAAAACGAAACGAAAATCGCGAATACGTGAGGCACGATACGTGACGCACGAACTTCTAGCGTTAAATGAAATTTCTTGTGCGAAAGGGAAGGCGACTTTTAGGCAACATGGAGAAATGAAGGAGGACGATGCGCGACGCGATTACTTTGTTGCGCGAAACCGTACTGCCAAACGAAATTGCCTTGCCAACCATTAATTTAATATAAAGATAGGGCGAGCAAGAGAGTGAGGGGATACGCGAATGGTATCACACGGAGCGTGTCTGGACGGAAGGTGATTGATTGGAGAAAATTACTGACAGATTGATGGAAATTAATGGAAAGCGCGACCGAAATTAATGGGCTGACACGTACGAGTGCGTGCATAGTTGATACGCCAGTTGACCGATCGTACACGCATAAACGCGAGCTCGTCGTCCAGCTTGTGCACGCGAGTTTTTGAGCTTTCGGCCGGGAGATCGCCGGAGAGAAACTTTAATTGAATGGTTAGCCCTAAACTCCGGGATTCTCCACAATCTAAAACGGGACAGATAATTTATGGAATGTCAACACGGGTCAATCTGTAAAGAAAAATAATTTGTACGGACGCATCTATCGATTCCGGAACTTTATATAGAATGGAAGGGAAGACATATATATTTCCATTGATATCGCTGGCTTAGATCACTTATGTGATTTATATATTTTAGTTTTTATTTTTTCCTGTCTATATCTTCATAATGCATAATATTTTGCCTATTGTATTTATTAAAAAGACATAATGAGATGTAATGAGAAAGGGACATAAAGAATTGTGAAGGGAGAATGTGATATTTTACATGAAAATAATGTAGATAATACACACAGTATATATTTAAACCACTGTTATTGAATTAACAGTCTGTAATATGAATCTTGAAAAATGCAAATCTGTGCATTCAAGTTTGAAAAACACGCAGATCAGATAATGTTGCATGCTTTCAGAATAATAACACATTACGCAAATAAGTTATTAACACGGTATATTATACATAATAGATCCTGAAACATTATCAAAAACATCTTATCATGTTTAAAACTAGATATTAATAAAATACATATGCTCAGGTTGAATGGTTCTTTATTAAATTATCATAAAATATCATAAAACAGTACAAAATAATTTAAACTTAATTAATCTTAATTTAACTAAACAAATATATACATATTTTATAATGTATAAACTTGAAAAATTAATCAATAAGATTTTACAAGAAAAGATAATGCATTGATAATGTCATAATATTAGAAATAGTCTTAAAGAAACAAGATTCTCTTCTTAATGCAAATGAAATCTATAATAATTAATATAAAAGAATTTAGTATAAAAACAACATTATATATATATACAATATATATATATATATATATATATATATATATATCTTTCTCTCTTTATATATATATTTCTTCTGTCCGTGTGTTAGTCACTGAACTCCTCCTAAACGCCTGGACCGATTTTTATGAAATTTTTTATGTAAGATTAAGTTGATTCGAGAATGGTTTAGATTTACAATTCGATCCGATAGAATAAGTTTTTTAAATTAATTAATTAATTCATAAATTGTAGTTGATTTTTGGTAAGTTCTCACACACCACACAATTGCTAAGTCAAGTTGCAATAACTGTACGCGTAGTGGAGTCAGGTATCATAGAAATAATTATTTTCTTACATAATTTTTCAAAAAAACAACCCTAACCATTTATGATTGATTAAAAAAATTTATAACTTTTGGAGTTACGTTTCCACAGGACAACGTCTGTCGGGTCCGCTAGTATATATATATATATATATATATATATATATATATATATATATATATATATATACATGCATAATAACGTAGATAATAAATCGTAAGTAACATACATATGCTCTATATCGATGTTAGTATCGCTTGCGAATAGAATCATCATCTTGCTCGTACTGCTCGTTCATTGTTCGCACTGTACACGCGATTCAAGGCAACGCACAATCACATTCGAAACCGACACACGGGAACGTGCAGACAGGGAATTGATGTTGGAATGGAAGCGACCGGAAAATTTCACACACCGCGAAGCTGCTAGCATTAACTAGGAAACTTACACCGGTTACCGCGGTGGTGGCGACAAAACAAAAAAATAAAAAAAACAAAATTCACCGATACACCGCGAAATTAAACGCTCGCGGTCATCGATTTTGCCAGGCGTTGAATTTGCGGGGGAGGCTCGGTTCGCATCACGTCGTGCGATGTGTTTCCTCCTCCTCTCTTCCCATCCAACCCCTGTCGGCCGTAGCCCATACAATTTTACGTGCGTGTAAATTCACCGGTTAAATAACATACTATCAGCTTGTTAGCGTGATGCAACCCGTCGTTGAATAGAAAAAAATGAGAGAAAAAATCAGAAGCAAAAGGGGAGAAGCCGAACGCATTGCGAATTTTTCGCGTAAACAGCGCGAACGACGCAAATTCGGCGTGTTTTCATGCGTATTTTCACGCGTGTACACGGCAAACACGCAATGTCTGCTTTTACCCACATGGGAATCGCGGGTGCTTGCGCTGGTAATAAATGGAAAATTCGAAAAATACATTGGACGTGAGTGATTTTGACTTGTTTGCTGCTGGAAACAACGATTTTTCGCGATAGTATGAATAAAATATCGAGCCGCGTCGATCTCGCTAATATCCGCAGGTCAGAGGAGAAATGAGTTGCGGGCTTCAATCTTTTTCCACGTCATAAAACAATAAATACAACTGTTTTTCAACGTATTTTTTCTCCTTCTTTCTGTCTTTATGATTCACTCACTAGTGCTCTTTTAACAAATAAAAAATCTCTTTCACAAAACAGAAAAGTAAAGGATAAAGAGAGATTTTCCTTTTATTTTTATTATTTTCTTCAGATTAAAACAGATTGATTGCAGAATCGATATAATTGCACTAAATATAATATTTCTATTTTATATTTATGAGATGAGACAAGATAATAAGTATTGAACAGAAGGGTAGTTTAAATGTGCTAATAAAAATTTAATGGCCAATTGTCTTTAAAATATAAATGCTAACATATAAGACAGAATAATTAAACTATACTTTCCCTTTCTTTCCTTTTTTACAAATTAATTTTGACGTAATGATAAAATTAACCAAAAAAACGTATTAAAATAAATATATATATTTATTTATAAATATATTTATTTTTAAATTATTTTTAAAGAAAAGCGTGCAACTACAACCGACATATAAAAAAGAAGAAAATAAGCATCTTTTCGCTCTTTTTAAAAGTACGTTATGCATGGTAAACAGCTATAGGTGATTCTTGAAACTCAGTCGCGTCACGTGAGTTGTTTGCGCAGCTTTTCGCGCATCGAAGGTAAAGACGATCTTTAAGAAAAACGAAAGAAGCTATCTCGCTTTTCAACCCCGACATGCTGTCGACAAAGAGCTAAGTTACCCTCGTCGACCTTTCTGGATTACAGTGAAGGAATACCTCAAAGGCTCCTCGTTACAATCGCGCGGTGACGGAATAAGTTATTAGTAAGCCGACCAGAGAAAGCAGGAAGCTATCTTCCTGAAAAGCGAATGTGAGCGAACGAACATAACACCGACTTTCACAATTTAAAGCGGTACACAGTATTGCAATTGCACGACTCCATTTGCATAATTACTTTAACATCTACGACATAAAATCTTTTGCGTT
Organism: Crematogaster levior; assembly: GCA_901521435.1. NCBI lineage: Eukaryota > Metazoa > Arthropoda > Insecta > Hymenoptera > Formicidae > Crematogaster > Crematogaster levior. The sequence goes on from CABEGB010000625.1 coordinate 610,541, forward strand.
AAAAAATGCAATAAGTTCATAAAGAAATAATTTAATTCGTCATTAATTTAAAAAAATGTTAATAATTATTTTATCGATATAAATATAATTCAATGTTTCTTAATTCTTTCTTCTATAATTTTAGCACATAACAAATAAACATTTATGCTTAGGTCAGTTTTATTCCGCTTCGCTGTGCGTTACATTCGTATAAGTCATAATTAATACGGTCAGTTATAGTTTAATGAGATACAATTCTACAAAAGTATTTAACTTCATTAATTTTGCATAGTTGCATAGTTTGCTTGTAAATTTTATGCTTGCAAAACATTGCGGTTATCATATTATTTTTGAATAATGAAGAACTCTGCTTGTTACTTTGTTATTTAAAAACTCTGGCAGTGATTTCAGTAATAAACTACTTAATACGTATCTCAGACAAATATTTCTGATCTATATGTTAGCATAGCATAAGTGCATATTAGTAATACAACTCATTTAAACGTATTGTTTTTTATCTCACTTGCGATATTTATAGCATTCACGGTTAATATCTCTTTTACATGGCAACTTGATTATGATAACTCAATTAAGTCTTTTATGATAAAAGTATTTAACTTAATCGACCGTGCACGCAGTTTACCTTGCATAAATGCATCAATATCACCGAGATAAAAATACGCTTTTTGCAGTGAAGATGACAGATCAGTGAATAAAAGGAACGTGAAATTTTATAATCGGATAATCTTACACACTTCAACTTACAAAAATAAGCACGTTTTAGTAAAATATTTACTTAATCCAGCTCTTTACTTAAAAACGCATTGCAAATGCATATCGCTTGAGTGTATTTTCTTCTTTTTCAGTTTGAATATTTATGGTGGTCGTAAAAAATGATTATATGAATACATGAATGTGATTGTAATATCAGAAAACATTTAAAAATATCGAAAATATTTACCTTTAAAGACTGCAAACTTTTATGACTAAAATAAATAAATAAATTTACGCGTCCGTATACATACATATCTAATTTTCAGTAATATAATCGAAACGTTACGATTAATTCGTTTAAAATGATTTAATTTGGCTTCTCACGAGACATCGAGGTGTATTATCCTTTATATACTACTGTAATATAATACTGAACGTTGTGAGCGGTTCGAATATTGTTTATTAATTAAACGGCAGCATAATAAAATGGATTAAATACCAGAATGGTAGCATTAATAGCTATCTCACATTTAATATTGATCAATACGCCGTTTAAATCGTACTATCAGCTAACAGAACGATCAAGCTAAATCGCATAATATTTAACACATAACCAACATAGCTATTTTGTGAAGAGATCACAGAAGAATTCAAGAATTATAAAACTTATTTTGTTCTGAAACATATAATTTTAAAAGACTGAAAACTCGACAGTCAGACATCATAGAACGACAGACATATAAAACTAACAAACTCATAGAATACGTTCAAGAATATGCTTTAGAATAAATCCTGGATAGAAAAAAAATATATGTATGTACATATGTATGTATAATATATATATATATATATATATATATATATATATATATATATATGTATATGTATAAACTTAATAATAATAAAAAATTCAAAAAATTGAGGTATTATTAATAAAATTATTAATAACATTTGTCTGAGTATACTGGATACGCGACTAATTTGGAACGACTGACTGAAGGCAAGACGCATCTCAAGTATTCTGAAACCCATCCCGGTCCGGGGCGTCACGTGAAAAGTTCGAAGGCTCAATTTCGTTAGCGAATTTCGCGGCAGTACAGCAATTCGTCGACGCCGAGCCGCGTGAAATACGAGCCTCGAGAAGAACGTAGAACGAAATTAATCTCCGGTCGGCAACGGAAGCGCAGTCTGGTTATAGAATTGGCTGAGAGCCGGCTGCGCAGCGGCAAGTGCAAGAGCGTACGTTGAAAGAGCCGGGGGTACGGCGCGAGAACGTCGAATGTCGCCCGGAATGAAAATTGGTATAGACGTCGCTCACCTGCACAGGCCCATATTGTATGACACCGCGAGAGATTCGGATGATTTATTAGGTAATATCACGGCCCCGAGCGAAAATCCCCGATCCGCTTTTTCTTCCTCCCCCCGGCGTGATCCTGTAACGTTGCTGTGTCGCTCGCGCGCGCGCAGGTGCGCAAATATGTGTGTGTATGTGTGTCTTTTCCATCCGCTTCTCTCTTGTGTGTTATCCCCTTCCTCTTCCCACCCTATCGTTTCGTACACGTTGCGCACGAGACGTCGATTGAAAGCGTGACGTTAAAGAATCCATTGACGAGATTGAGAGATCACCCATACAACTCTGTCACGTTTATTTTCAGAGGACGCGGATCGATTTGGATGCTTGGTGTAGAATGCTCGAGGACGCTATTTTGTTTCCTCTGTATAAGCATTGTAATCGCGAACGTTACTTTCTGTCCGTTTCTTAAAATCTATCAATTCTTCGGTACTCTTGTTAAGGATATATCAAATTTAGAACGTTTCAAAAATTGCCGAAATTAACGAAATAATTTTGCCAATATCCAGATCCAACTATTGTCTATAGCCATCGCGCACAACAGTTATTAAAAATTATTGGTTATTATTACGTAACATCATTATGTCGCTTTTCACCATTCCGTCGTTAATTCCCTAAGGTTCGTTCGACGACGGATATGCATATCCGCATTCATAATGATACGGCGTAGAAATTTGCGGCCAAACAATTAAAATTAAACCAGGCTAATTATCCCTTCTGCGAAATTAAATGTCGCAATTATATTTCGCCGCTTGATATTCTTTCTCGCAGCTGTGCACTCACCAGTCTCGCGAGACAATTATCAGCTGCCAACGAACACGAGGGCAAACGTTATTCCCCAATGATCACGCGATAATGTGAAACGTGTGCAATCAGCCTGGTATGTATCGTTGTAAGCATCGGTCCAGCGGCGGCGATGAAATGTTGCGCGCGGCTGCGCCGACGAAAATTAGGAGCATTTCCCAATTTTCGTCTGGATATGACGTGAAACCGCCGCGGCCGCCGGAATCAGGAATGCTCCTGTACGTGATAGCGTTACCGATTTCGCCGCGAGGAAACCGCAGCTACAAGCGGAATGATAACGACGCCGCACTTATCTCTCCCGCCTGCACACTTTATGTTTCGTGATATCCAGAAATATCTAAAATAACACCCGATGCTTAGACTTTTTATAAAGCACCTCGATTTAGCTCTTCTATTGCGATTTTTTAATGAATCTATTCTCTCAAATGCGGTTTTATCGTTTCACTTTGTATTTATACGTCGAAATTTATATTTTACGTTACACACACATCTCTATTACGATCGATTTTTCTATGTGTGTGGGGAGGGAATTTATGAATTTCCGCAAAATTGTACCAGTATCGCTTGATTAAACGAACTCCCATTTCAATTTCACATGGGAGAACGTGAGAGAAAAACTAATAGATTATCGAGTACGATTGTCGAGTAACAGATATATATTATTGTACATTGCGAAATCTCTTAGGTAAGATTAGGCTTTAGAGGTTGCAACATTTTACCTGTAGTTTACTTGTGCATTCTCTACGATATCTTGTGAGAAATATCACTGACGCGCACACTCATATCATTACGAAAGATACTCTTCATCTCGTAAATCAACGATGAAAATTTTATTCGTCGGCCGGGGCACTATGCAGATGTGGCGGGATTGCACGTCGCACATCAAAAAGATTTGCCTTTGCTCGTCTAGCCGCGCGACAGGCGCGAAGCATCGTGGAAGGGTAGTGAATCGCGGGATCAAAGATTTTTCCTTCAATCTTGCTGAGTGGTACGAGTAATTTCACCGCGAATAACGAGCGCTGCCACTACCGGAGCCACCTTGCTACATGGCATCGAGCGAAGTGCCTTTTTTTCGAGGGTGGTCGCGCCCTCCCGACAAGGAGGTTAAATCGATTCCGCAACATTTCGGCTGCGCGCCGCGTCCTAGTTATGTTGCATGATACGATTTCAGACGTCAACCGGCTCAAAGGACGAACCGGGAATAACGTTCAAAGCCGGGACCAATTGGGACAAATGCAATCTTGTTCCGTGACGAGCAATGCAGTGCGGATGTGCGACTGATCGACAGGTTTCATCGAGAGCGTTACATCAAACTTTTCAAACAAGAAAGGTAAAAATAAAAGATTCTTTTTTCACGCAAAAAGAAATTGTTGTTCACAAAGAAATGTTACTTTTCTCGGTCTACACAAAAGCGTTAATATAAAAAAATTTTGCCAATTTATAAATAGAAAATCGTACATGCCTTGAAATATAATTCTTCCATGATTACGATGCAAAAAATCGTATATCCAAAATGCAAAATAAGAGTGTGTATTTTATTTTACATATAGAGAAGATATATTGTTTTACATTTTTAATACTAGGTTCTAAATTTGCATAAACAAAAAAAATTTTTATACGAAATAAAGAAGAAATTAGAAATTGGAAATTATAGGCTTAAACTAAAATTGGTTCCATTGTTGTTACAATATATGATAGCTATGTCTACACCTAATAACTAGTCGCAACACGAAAATGTACGGGACTAACTTTACTGCTCTTGACGTGAAACTGTGCTCTCACAATTATACAATATGTCTCAAAACTACTAAATGTCTTTTTAATGAGACATTCTTTAGCTAATTTAAAATTGATTTTTCCTTAACAACAGTGCCGAGAAAAGTCTTCATTTATTACAACTTTGTAATTTTTTTGGCGTGAGTTTCTATGTTTCAACATGTCTTTGTAACTATATCTCAAATTAAAATTCATTTAAAACACATTTCAGTTGAGATTAAATGTAGAATGTTTTATCCGCTTAGCATCCTGAAGTTTAGCTGGCAAAACTCTTTTTAAACGTTTACATAACTCGAAAATTATTTCTGCAACATTTTTGCAACTAAAAAAAACTCTTAAAAAATTAGCAATTCTTAAAAAATTAATTATTTATACAATTCATATTTATTTATTCTTATATTTGTATAATTTGTTTCAAAAAGGTAATAAACAATAAGAACAATAAGTAATATCAAAAATGTAGTATATAATTGTACAATTTTAATACAAATAATTTATTAAAACTATACTTGTCAGAGACTTAAGAAAATCTAACATATCCGCAATGTATACAAACTGCCATATTTATGTATTTATTCTTAAATCAGTTATATTTAAGAATCTTAAACATGTATTTAAAATAAACTTTAAAAATAAACTTTAGAATAGTATTCTACAATTGAAAAACATGATACAATTAAAAAATATATACCAATGTATTCATAAAATCATTTTTGTAATTTCCAATTTCTTTAATTCATTAATAATCAAAACTTATTTTGAATACAAAAATTATATCAAAATAAATTTAAACTACATAAATAATTTTTATTCAATTACGTTATTATTAAAATAGAAACTAATAGAAACTAATTTCTTTTTATACAGCTTTAATAATAATAAAATTAACATAAGTTTTAATAATAATAAAATTAACATAAGTTTTAATAATAATAAAATTAACATCATAAACTAAAAATAAATTCAAGATTAAAATTAAAAATATTTTTTTACTATTAAAATTATTAATTACATTATTAATTACATTTTATTAATTACATTGATAAATGTAATGTAATGATACATATTTTCAATCTATTTATATTTTATTAATTTTATTATTTAAAATTTATTACTAAAATTTCTAAAATAATCTTTAACTTTTCTGTATCAAATGTTTAAGTATTTCTAAATTCCTTAAACATTTTATTAGTCATAAAAGTATGAAGTAACAGAATAAAAAGCCACCATACTTTTACATTACAATTATTATCTTTAAAAAGAGATAATATTTCTATTTCTTAAAAATTTACTTAAAGCTAATTATCTTAATAATAGTGTTTTATCGTGTCATTACGCTATACATTTGTTTAAAAAATTCTTTATCTTACAAATTAATTTCACATAATAAGTCTTTTGTCCAGTTACTTTCAAGTTGATAATTAGCACACTCAAAATGTTATAAATAAATGAAACTTTACAGTTTTCTTCTCGTAACGAATTTAAACAAATCCCAATGGCAACTATAAAAAATTAAATTAATAATATTAACTTACATTATATAAAAGTAGAATAAAGAAAAAATAATTAATAATGTACGCGCACAAGAAAATAGTCTGTATTTTTAAAATGTATCATTCTAAAAAAAAAGTTTTTCCAGAATGATAATTTTTTTCTTTTAGATATGCTAATCTTGTGTAATAAAATACAGTGTACATCAGCGAATCGGGTAATTTAAAAAATTTCAAATATAAAATTAAAAATTTTATACAATTTTTCTATACATAGATATATAATTTTACATTAAAGCATTTGGTTTAAATCTAACAATAAGTTTCAAAGTGAGTAATCTAAGTCTTACTTCCGGAACACATCTTTAAGATAACCACCATTTCGTTAAATGCCCTCAGTAAATCTCCTGCATAGATTAGCCATTACTCTTGCAGTATGTCTATAGAAATTGCAATCTCTTGCTGGATGCAACGTTTAAACCGTTAAATTATTTGTGATGTTGGTGAAGATCCAACTGTTTCAAATATATAACCCCACAGGAAGAATTTTCATTTAGCGATCGGTGGTCACTAAAGATGTCCTGTATCGGAAGTAAGACTTAGATTTAAAGTGTAAACGATTTACCAAAAACTTTAATATAAACTTAATATCCAATTTTAATAAAGAAAAATTGTATAAATAAAAACTTTTTGATTTTATAATATTTTTTAAATCGCCTGATTCACTGGTTCACCTATATATACGTATACTTATACGTTTATGTTATGTGTTCACTTATAACATTTATAATATATCTCTTAGTCGATCTATCTATCGATAATGATACACATACATATACTCTGTACAGCATCTACTGCGTATTTTACTTACATCAGACGTTTGATATATTTCATGATACATATTGTTTTTTGAATTGCGAATCATAATTGGGACTAATTGTAAAGATCTGCGGAAAAAAAGATACTTTTTTAAAGAAAAAGAAAGAAAGCGCCAGTTCCCAAAAATGGGCTGAAATTTCCTCTTCATTCTGGTCAAATATAAAAAAACTATTTTAATATAATTTAGCAACACTAGAAATAAGTATATAATTTTTCAATACTATTAACAGTTAAATTAATACTGTTAATTTTATTGTACTCTGTTACTTTTTAATTATTTAGTTTTATAATAATTATAATTATTTTATTATAACAAACTAAAATAATAAAGTTTAGTAGTATTATATTTCATGTTCATGTATTATGTTTCTTTCCATATTATTTTTCTTGAAATCCTCGATAGACTATAAATTACTCTTGTACATAAAATTAATAGTATATAATGTAAACATAAACATTAATCAAAATCACTGTTTACTTGAAGTAAATAAGCAAATATGAGGACAATAAAATGCCTATCATTATTATAAAGATTATCTCCCAACTGTCTGTATTCAATAATAGATACAAGAAATCCATTTAATGTCTTTGTCGTATTGTTATGTCTCTCACATAAACTCTCGATTTATTGCCTCGAATAGTATTTTTGTACATAGGTTCTATGTTGTATCCTATATTTTTTTTACTGTTTGATAGTATCACGTACGAGCTAAAAAAAAAAATAATTTTAATCAATAATTTATTACATATTAATAAATATATTAATAGATATACAAATATTAATAAATGTCTTTTTATTAATAATAAAAATCTTTATTAAAAAACTAATTTTTAATGGTAATAAAATTTAAAAGAATAAAAAATGTTAATCATAATATTAATTGCTAGTAAGCAAAAATGCATTATTAAAAAATTAAATTTGTTATATTCATACATTTGTTATTATCTTATTATTTGTACATATTTATACATATTTATACATATTTATATATAACGCTATAATATTAATTATCTCACCTAACACTAAAGATGTGAAAATAATTATTCATATTTGTATTGTAATGTGTATCGAAAAGTTCAAGCTTGTATAATAAAAAAGACAGCAATATAATTATTAAAGTAAAATATAATCAGAGATACATTAAATATACATTAAGGAAAAAAATTTACAATAAACTCTTTTATGAAAATAAAAGACATTCATATAACAATTAAGAAAAGGAGTAAAAATTAACTTTGAATAATTAAAACACTTGAAATTTAATCATAATACAGATGGAACGAGATTGCACGAAAGAAAATACGACGTTTTTGTTTTCCATCGTTGATCAACAAGGTCATGACAATTAAAAAAACTTTAAATGTTGTACTCGGTAGATTATTAGTAGGTTTTGCTTTTAAATTTCACACAAATAAATCACGATCCAATAATCTGACCATGATCGAGTAATTTTATAAGCTACATAATAATTACTACATAGTTTTCATACAATTAATATAACGAAATTATTGATGGTATTTGCTAAAAAGCGATTCTATCACCAATTTCATGGAATATACTCGCTAAATCGTTAACGTATAATACGAGAGATGATACGAAATCACACGAACGAAATGTCACAAAACTCGAAATAATACATGTCAGTTATTATATAAATGATAACTGTTAGCGTCAGCGAGTCTCGAGAAAAAGAGCTCAGGTTCTAACTCGATTGGAATGGACCGCAATGTTGACGCGACGGCTTTATTGTATCAAAAATTGTCAAATAACATCAACGTTCTCGCGAAAAAAGAGACATTGAAGAAAAACTCGACACCACAATTATAGTACCTATTATCCAGCCGACTGGACAAAATTTTTATTAACTTTATTAATCTCTACTATACGATATCAATATCAATTTGTTCATCTTACCGAACTGAGATCCGTTTAACTCCGTCTTCTCTTCACATTCACTATACTAATAACGGTATATACATATGTATAATGACGAGCAAATGATCATAAGAAACAAACATGAGGTCCCTAACGCTATTTGACTCATTCGTGTAAATCCAATTGGCTGTCGGTGCCGTGCGAAAATATTTACTCTTCGGCAAAAATCTCGAAAGTATGTGACTTTCTTCCATATATGTCGTATACATTAATACTAACACAACCTATATCCTATTTCTCGTTTCTCTCGATACGAGTGCTAAATGCATCGCTTTTTTCTCATAATTCCCTTCAGCATAATTCCCTTTTAAATTTTTTATCACATTTCTAAACTCGATATATCAACGTCCCCGCGATACATGCATAATAGGATCTATAAATTGTATTTCAGGATATGTGCATGCAGCGGTCGCGGGAGATCGTCCTTTTTACGTCAGTGATTGCAAATCATCGGTTTATATTTGTTATTCCGAGCAGGGTGCCAGGAGCAATCTCCCTCAGTTCAGGGAGAAAAGGGAGGTTCGTAGAGAACGGCGAGACTCGGCCGTTTGCGAAGGCGGATGGGAAAGAATTATCTCGTTGATGCTGAAAACAAGCACCCCGATTGTTTCCTTTTTCTGCGACCGTTCACTGAATATTTTTAATTTGCAAAGCTGACACATCGTCGCGTCGTGTACAAAGAACGGACAGTATCATGCACGGACAGTTGCACCAGATTACCAGGTTACCCGATACGTTTTGCGTTAATGTTACTTATATATAATCGCTTCGAATTAAAAACGATTTCATAAAACTGCCAGCTACTCATAAAGCTTTTCATAAATTAACTACATATTCATTCCGGTAGATCACACAAAGCTAATGCAGAGAATAAAAATCCCTACGGACAGCTTTTATTATTAATATTTCAATTGAATTTATATCGCGTGTCGACGCGATTTCCACTCGAAAAGCGATATCTTCCGGCGTGAAAAACACTGTATCCTGTAAAAATGCAACCTAATGATAAAATTAATTGTTTCAACGGCGCTAAAAACATTTATATGTGAATGTATTGAGTGATGTATGTCATAATAACTCCACTTTTATTTCAGCATACAATCGTATCTCATTAACTCTTTATTTTTTTATGCTTCATGACCTCGCACAAGATTGAATACTTTCGTAACTCCTGCCATTTTTCTGTGCATAAAATAACGACTCTACTCCTATATAATGCGAGAAAATTATCTGTCATATCAAAATTGTTATATCATGAAAATTTCTTTTTCCTTGTACATAAAACAACAAAAAAAACAAAACATTTTAATCTTAACGAACTTGACGAGTAAACAAAGTGAAGTTCAATTCTTGAAAAAATAAAGTATTAGCTAAAATTCGTTATAAACATAACATAGTGACAACTCTTGCAATAGCATTTTCGGTACGAAATTATATTATAAAAGAATAGGATTTTATGATTTGACCATTATAAGACTTGACCGATTTTTTTTTATACCATCAACTTTAGATTATCTTTGGAATTAAACCTTTTATACTTAACAGCACGCAAACCGATTTATGTCTATCTTTGGTATATTATGCTCATCTTGCTCTAATAAATTGTGATTATTCGATTATTGATTGACCCATTTCGCAAGAAAAAAAGAGAGAGAGAAAAGCAAAGAGAAAAGGAATAGCGTGTCGTGTTTCAATGTTCGACGGAGCGTTCGTCCAACGTATTCGTGAGAGATTTTATCAGATTCTAACAAGACTAGTCTCAGTTTTCTCTCCTTCTACTCAGAGCTGAGTTTTCGCAAAGGACCAGTTCATCGTGCTCCTAATTTCGTTTGCCCAGCCGGGATTTCGGTGACTTTAACCCGAGGAATCTTTGAGATGCGGCGCACTGCTCGCGCACGCTCGCTTCTCGTGATTTTTCTCGTTTCCACGCTGAGAGCACCTCTCGGACCATCCTCTCTTCTGCCGGAACTTTCTAAGATTCTTTCGCTTCGTTTTCCTTTTTCTTTCTTACAAAAAGAAAACGGTAAGATGGCAGACAAGATAAACTTTACGCCGCGGTACCCGCGGGTTTTCCGACACAGTCGAGGACGAACAGGGCCAAAGATGCCTTTTACATAACACTGGGTAGATCAACGTTTTTTGTGACTGATCGCGATTAATCTATTAAAAGCTATTAAGCAAATGAAATTACTACTCAAACATCATTGCGATGCAATTAGGAAAACGTAATAAATAATTGAACACAAACTGCTTAATTCGAACAAAACTACCTTAATTCCTCTGACATTAAAGTTCTGTTCAAGTAAAAATTAGTTAAAAATAAAAAATTAAAAAATTTTCTTATTTATATTCACTCTTAAATTATAAAATTTATAAATTTTTTACATGTAACTTTTTATTATTTAAAAATTGTTAGAACATCCAATATTTTTATTAAAGTAAAATCAATTATGAATTGAAAAATAAGAAATTAAAGCATTTCATATTTAATAATTACATATAAAAAAAAATTATCCCACCAAAGCATTAACTTTGGATGCAAATTCACCTAAAAGGGATGAGTCATTTTTCGTCGATGTATCCAACAGCGAAATCCGACGAAACTTCCGTGAAATAAAAGTAACAGTTAAAAATCATATTGGATACACTTATTTCGACGTAGTAGAATCTATCTTTATTAACGGTGGATATTTAAATCACCCGACACGTTCCTGTGAAAGTAAGTGCGCCGCATATAAATCGACTACAGCGTAATATAGTCCGCCACAGAGTGAATTATATTTCATTTATGCGCGTTAGGATTAGTGGCTATTAGTCAATGTTATATCTTAATTAGCATGCGCCTCCGCTACTCCGTTTACGCCGAGTTTAATTCGATATTTCTTGCATCGCGAAAACGCCGGAGGAGAGAAATCGCGATAAACAGTCGACAATCGCAATAACGAATCTCCACATTTTGCAACGATATTTTGGTAATTTTCTAAAACGATCGTCTCGTATTTCATTCGGATAATCTCCATAATCCCAATCGATTTCTGCTTCATCGGAATCGACTCTTTTCGCCAAGAAAAACCGTTCGTGATAAACTGATGTGCTTTTTGCGTTTTATTCTAATTCTTTCATCGCTAAAAGCGTAATCTTGATTTTTTGCTTTATATCTTCCTCTTCGTTATTTTCACGAGTTCTTATTCATAATTTCCCCATCAAATTTACAATTTGCACAACGTGGAAATTTATATGAGATATTTCTTTTAATATTATCAGAATCTCTTACGATGCTAAAATCATTACATTTCTATTATATAAATTAATCATCTGATACTCGCTTAATAACAACATTGATTCGTATTTGTGTTTGTAAAGCTTTTCGAAATTTTTCAACTTATCCTGTTAAAGAATTATTACTTTTGTCTTACTTCTCTCTTTTAAGAATGTAAAAAATTGCGATAATCAACTTAAGAAATCTTTGAACAGACATGTTTCTTTCGAAGTTTAAGTAGAATGTCGAAAGATCGTAAAATTACGAGCGTAATTATTTAAAGATTATGACGGGCGTGGGTACACGCCATTAATTCTACCAATTTTCCTCCGTTTTACTACAAGTTTCGAGTTACCTTCCTTTTTACGTGTCGCTTCTACTTCGTCGCCGGCATGGTTTTTATGTCATCTGAAGACCGTTAATTGGCAAGATTAACAGCCGACGATGCGCTGTGTAAAACAACGTCCAAGAAAATTACTCTGGCACACTTTTACCCCCTCCCCCATCCCAGGTCGATATCCAGAAAATGATCGTCCACAGAAAACAACTGCAGTTTTTCACAACATCTTTTTCGTACCCGACCGGATGACGTCGTTAATTGTTTCGCTGCCGCTGCAAAATATTGCCTTCGTAGCTGATTTTAACGAAGAGCTAATCACACGTAACAAAAACCAGGCGCGGAACAATGAAGTATAAGAGTATAAAAAAAGAATTAATTTAACGTAAATTGAACGAGGTGATTTATGCATCGAATTTCGCGAAAAATTTAACAGGCAAATACCTCCGAAATTTCCTATTTTATTCCATAAAATGCCTGTTACATTTTTTTCTATTTTATTTCGCATGAAACATAAAAGAAAAAAGATAAAAAATAAATATTTTATCTTCTCTTTCAAATTTTCTTTCTGTATTTTGTATTTTAGAATCTTTAATTTTAAATTCCTGTAAAGTAAAATTATCCTGATCCATATATGGTCCAGCGAATTACGAATGTTTAATTATCGACAAATTCATTACATATATTTCTGATTGTCTATATAACTGCACGTCTATATAACTGAAGTTATTTTTGTGTCATCAGAAAAATAGCTAATCTACAGACTAAAAGAAATGCAAAGAAGTTATCATATGTATATTCTACAATATATATTTTAACAAATATATACGATAAATATTATAACAAAATATTACTAATTAAAGTCGATAATCTTTTCGTACAAAAATAACGAAGTCACAATAATTCTCGAGTTATAAAACAGTAAACTTAACCAATAGTATTTAATGACGTTAATAAATTCATAAAATAATTAGCTATCTTAACAAATTAAATACAATAAATTCAATTTGTTATACAAATTATTGATTTTTTTTTCAAACAACTTTCTCAATCGAATAAAAATCTTATAAACTCAGACAACGCACAAAACATGCAGGAATTTATTGTATTCATGAAAAGTTCGTTTGAAATACGAATAAACGAATAAAATATTTATCTACATTAAATATTGTATTTCGCAACATGACCTCGGCAGTCGACACTCGGTATTCAGCATTTGTTGTTTTTCACGCGGCGTATCAAAAATAGTGTTTTCCACACACAAGGTCGCCGCGCTACCGCTTTCGAGCTCCGTATTTCGTCGCATTACCTCTCGAGGCGCGGCAGCGGCAAGTACTAAGAGCTAAATATGATCAATTTTTACGGTTAAAAAGCGGATACAGACTTACTTGAATACCTGTATATCGTATATCAATACAGACGAAGAACATTGTGCGTTGTGTATTAAAATTTTAATACAATGATATGTAAAAACACACTATAGCATTGAATTGATAACCAACAATGATATGATACACAGGTACGCAAGAGGTTTGTATCTGCAGTAACAACTAGAGATTATCAACCCGTAGTAAATGATTTACGAGCGTATCAAAGCGGCAATGTTCGGAGTGCCGTCCAAAGTACCGCGCAATCGTCGTATTCGGATAATTGGTAATTAATGTGGTCGTAATTAACTGTACTTACGCGAGTGTTATGCTGCTTGAGTGCGACGAAGGAATCTGACAATGAGAGGAGGAGGAGGCCTGGGTGGCTTCGGGCGACGGCAGAGCAACTCTAAGGTGAGTAATTTGTTATCAACCGTCTCTTCTCGTTTATTTGCTTATATTTTAATTTGTTGCTTATATTTTAACGATTTAAATTTTAAAAAATGGATTTTTACAAAATTCTATATAAATTCAGAAAACTTAAGAAAAAGATTTTTTAAGTGATATCTTATTAGATAAAGTGTATCTTATTAGATAAAGGCAGAAACGAATAAAAAATTTAACGCAGACAATTAATTTTAATTAATTAATAATTTAATATTATTTATAAATTTAATACAAAATTATTTTGAATGTTGCTATAATGTGGATTTTTTATTGAATGTTATAGATCAACGTAGATGCGACATAACTGCAACTCTGCCGTTGCGCATCGTATCGGTGAGTGTCAAATTATTTAAGCATGGCAATGAATCTATGAGTGTTGTTAGAAATGAAATATTTCACAGATCTTGAAATGGATTAGAATAGATTAGCGTGAAGATTTAATCCTGAAACATGTATAATCGTATACATAATATATATTACAATATAATACAATATAATAACACATACATAATATATAATCGTAAAATACAATGTAAAATAGTAGCAAAAAATAATATTAAAACAATTTTTTAAATTTATACATACCATAAATGTAGATAGAATAGAAAATATTTCACACATCTCTATATACTTTATTTATTTTAAGAACCATGATAAAAAATATTAAATGCATTCATTCTTACAATGTGCGCCAATTTTATCCCAATCTTTCGTAGTCTATTTATCCGCATTTATTGTGATAACTTAAATAACAATTCATCATTCAAAGCAAAGAATAAAAAGACGTGAAATCTGACAAATATTTCATTGAAACTGAAGAATTCTTTGTTTAATTCATAGTTAATTGATTAATTATAAAGATGTTATTTAAAAATGTATTTATATAATTCTTTTTACACTGCAAGGTATTAAAAACAATTTTTGTAATATATTGGAAATATAGTCCGAGATGTATTTATATCTAAAAATTATGAAATAAAAATTTATGAAAATGTATATCTCGAGACTAAAATGTCTATCGTAATAGCAATATTGTTTGCGAGTGATATAATATTCATTTGGATTTCACGTCAATTCTTGCTAACAATAAGTCATCAACTGAACTTTAGATGTTAAGCTGTTACGAGTAACTCTAAGTTCCTTCCAGCTTGCCTGTTGATTTATAATTTAATATCTTTGTCACGTTGTCGGTACCATCTGATGTATTCGTTTCATCTAATAAAACTTAAATCTCAACAGGCATCGGTGATAAATCAACTTCTCTCAGAGCTTTCTCTCGATTTCTCAGAAATTTTCCTGATATTCAGTAATGATCGCTTTTCAGATATAATTAGCAAAATTGAAATAAATCACGAGCTAAGCTCGAAAATTTTAAAAGGAGAATAATCGATCGCGAACGTTTGACAAATAAAATCTGAGTCAGTAGTCAAAAATATACATTTTTTTAAATTAATTTTTAATTTTTTTATGTTCTAATGATATTTCGGAAATTGGCGTATGTTAATCTCTTAAATATTGACATATCATATATCAAACATAAAATTGATACACCAGCAATAAATTATATTTATTTAATATTTAACAGATTGGTGAATGAATTCGATAAATATTAAATGTAATTAAATATGTATTATATGAATAATGAAATTGAAATCGTGGTCTGAAAATTTTCAAAGCAAGTAGACAAAAAATATTTAGATATAACAATTTTCGATTATCTTTACTGTTTATGATACAAGACATTCTACTAAACAGGAAGGTAAACAGGTTAGAAGGAATCTCCTTTTCTCGTCGTTTATCACTTCTAGTCTTTTATCACTTTAGTGCATATTATCGCGTGGTACAGTTACGCTCGGCCAGACGCGATGGAGATGCTGCGCCATGATTTATTCCTGTGCTATGTAGCGGTGCCGAAGTTTTCTAATTAAGTATACGTAATGAGTAACCATGTCTTGCTGGTGTATCAATGGCGAAATTCTGTGAACGTGCATCGTCTGCCTGAGTACCTATCTGCATATAAACTGCACACGCGATACGAACATGCTTGATTACTGAGCTCTGCTTGCATGTAACGATGATTCTACTTTGATCTAAAGATAAATTTTATAATGTTTAAAGTTAGCTTAAAGTTATACAATACATGGTGACCAGATCTTCGCGAAAAAAAGTATAATTGTTTATTAAAACAGAGATTTGAATCAAAAAATTGAAATGCAAGTGTATCAATTTTATAAAAAATCCTAATGTCTTAAAATAAACTGTCTTGCTCTGAAACTCAAACCGTACCTGCGCACAACACGCAAGCATTTCCAAATGTTGTAATTTAACTAAACTTGTTCGAGAGAAGTGGTAGAATAAGAATTTCAATGTGGGATAAACGGAAGTAAAAAATATTTTCCCGCGATCCTGTATCTTCCTATTCTCCTCTGAAATTCTCTTCTTAAAAAAGTTAGTAAAAAAGACAGACTTAAAGTTTGCTCAAAAGTTCGCACTAAGTAAAAACTATTATCCTATCGTTTCACTATATTTTCGAACTGTACGTTGTAAATCTAACTTTAATGGTCGCAGAGAAAGAATAAATTTCGGTTTTCATACTAATTTTTCTTCAGGAAATTTTGCATTTTTGTATTACAGTCAAAGTAAAGCTGAGCAAAGAAAATGATAGAAAATGATAATATAATAACACGTAATAGCGCTTCACGAATTGTGCGAATGCATTATGCCTTTGACATTTCAAACGTCTCGTTTATTCCGATCACGTAAAAAGCAAGCGGACATTCTAAAATCTCATTTAATGGTCTGAAATGCTTTTGTAAAATGTGATTACCGGCGGCTGTGCTAAGAGAAGCGATAAAATAAATGCATAAGCCGTGAAATATTCATCGTAAAATGTACTCGTCGCGTGTGGATAACGGACAACGCGGAGTAGCTCCGAATTGAATTTTGCAATTCGCGAATACGAGGAGGACACGTTTAACAGAAAAACCCGGCATGTACGGCCAGCATGCATAATGCCGCTTGCATGTCAAGACTAGCTGTAAAATTTAAAGTGCCCGAGCGAGGCTGTTGTCACAGTTTTGGCGGAAGCGTCATATAAGTCTTAAAACCAGGGGAGTTCACTATTAGACCTATTTTCGAGGACGATTCAGATTATCTTAATACAGCGTCGCGTCGGCAAAATTATCTTGATGTAGTTAAAAAAGAAATTTACGAAGGAAATAATAAAAGATTCAGCTCGAGTATATGTCTTGAAAAGATAAAACTGTAGGATAAATCCAGACTTGTTTTTTTAATATTCCGCAACGTTGCCTAAGTATACGTGAATAAATTCGAAATGTTATTGTATACATCGTCGTATATCATTAAAAATTGACATCGCGCGACATAAAATACGTACGTTAAGAGAAAAGAAAATTCTGGTCTCGCACAAGACCAAATATAAATTACATAAATTTTACATTTGCAAGTAAAACAATGTATATTACATCGAATATCACTAAAAAATCGCTGTATTATTTAACACGATTGCTGCAGAAATACATAATTCTTGCAATTAAATTTCCCTTTTTGGATGTGACACAAGTTTATTTTAAACGCAACGTCTATGTCGTACTCCAGATCTTTAAAAATAAAATGTCGTTTCAGCATAATCTTTGCCAGTCGGGATTATTTTCGTCAAGCGTGCTGTTATCAATACCACATATTAGTGTAGTTACGAAATGTCTAAAGTATCGAGGACTCCGTTCCTTTTCTGCACGGACATTACAGGCAATTCTATCGGTATTAGTTTTTTACGTTATAACACTTTAAATCTGAAGGCAGACGCTATCTCTCGAGCCACTCTCACGGTCGTTGAATTTTATGTTATCGTAGTACCCATATACGTCTGGCTAAGGATTTTAAAGCTTTTATTTCGAGAGTTAACCTTGTTTTGTGTTACATAACTATTTGAGCATTTCCAGAGCTCGTGCACGTTGGAAAAACCCTCGGAACTATTACGACGTAACATTTATTTATTGTTTTCCATTTTTTTATTTTTTCCATCCAAATACACTGTGGAAATCTCATTGCAACAAATGCGATAACTTCACAAAAGCTCCCATTATGAAACATTGCTGTTCATTTATTTTTACTTCTTTTTATCCACATTACATATTTATTATAATATTCATGATACATGATAATAATTTCAATGAATGAAGCTGTTGTTATTTCCTAACTGGATTTTTTCCAATTATTACACATTAATTGTACCGAAACGCGAGCGAGTACGTTTAAATAAATAAATCGTATCTCCTTTCAAATAAATGCTTACTGAAGCCTCCCTAAACTATCACTATTCCAATAGATTGCAGACGTCGTGAAAAGTTTAAAGGTAACTTCAAGTTTTACGAAAGTTTCTTCGAATTTTGGCGAGCAGATGTAGATCTTTTAGACTGTACCTCAATAATATATCTCTCTCTTTAAAATAATTTGAATTAGCATTACATGAAAATGTGAAGAACTTGCGACAATAAATGCATGAATTATTCCTTGGATATTCGATTGCAAATAAGCCCCAGGGAATAATCAGAGGGTGTAACTGCTTCTCGAATGAAAGTACAAAATAATTGGAAAAGGATAAAATATATGATATTATGTTTGTACGCTAAGAGCTACTCCAATATATAATGCAATCACGGCGATGCAGTAATCGACGAAAATAAATTTTTGTATCGATAGCTTATCAGTAATTAATACGAATGTGATTATATGTGTAATTAAATATTTCGACGATGTATTTAATCAATAGCTTGACGCAATTAGCGATAACGTACAAATGTACGCGATATCAATGCAAAGCATGCTTATTGTGGTAATAATTCTGGCGAAAATAATTCTGACAAAAATTTACTGTTAGGTTTATTTTTTAGAATTATTGCAATACCAATTTGTCTAACTTGCTCGATGTTACACGAATTCACAAGACTACGATTATAGTTTTAAATATTTCCTTTCATTTTCCTAACGATCAACAATTATTCCGTATTACATACATTTGTAATTGCAAATTGTGTAAGCAAGTTATAAAATATTACAATAGCCATTAAAATGAAAATGTTGAGCACTTGAATATTTAATCATGAAACAATAATATGGAAAACATTGTGAATATTCAGAAATTTATATTCTGAAATCCTAAATTTTGCAGTTTTTTTAATGTAACATAGATAGTTATAATGCTCAGCTTGTCAGAATATGAAATACTGATGGTGATACGTATGCGAAAAAAATTTTGCGTTATTATTTTGTGACCGTGCGCTAACGTAATGGTGGCATCATTAATTTCTCCGACCAGATAAGTTGTGTGACGAGTTGTTGAGGCAAAACCTTAATGGATAAGTTTCACCAGTTTTTCAATGAAACGGAATAATTTTTTAATCAAAATTATTTTTCATGAAAAACAGGATAATCAGATCGATAATGTTTTAATATCTCTGTATACCCTTTTGTATAATATCTGTGTATATTCTTTTTGATGTATGAATAATCCTTTTAATAATTTTCTATCAAAGTACCTCTTTTGCATATTATTAATATATATAAATATAATAATGCAATATTTCCGTAAAATAAGTATAATAAAATATATTAAAAATCTGTTAGCGGGATATAAACTGGTCAAAGCTTTTGTGTTAATCGCTTAAAACGGTCTATTAAATTTCTTCTTAAGATTTTAGGGATTGCAGCATCGTCTCCATTAACCTTTAACTTTAACGCAACTTTTCGTAGCATTCTCAGAATTTAAAAAAATGACTGCTTAAAAATATTTAAAAATTTTTTTTTACTAATTTAAAACCTAAAGGGCCTAAAAAACTCTTTGATGTCCTTAATATCTTAAGGATTAAGAGCCTGATTTGGCTCTTTATGTGCAAAACCACATGTTTTCAGTCCGAACCTTTATAAATGCAGTTAGGGATTAAATATCACATTTATATTTTACTCAAAATTTTTTCATTTACTAACAAAAATAGAATTACTTATAAATGTATTTCATTTAACATTCTTTGAAAATTTTCATTCAAGTTGCCATTATCTTCGTGCTTAAATTTTTTTTAGCTCAAGCTACCTTATTTAGAACAATTTCTAGAGATTCAAACAATTCGATGAGATTCGATATAATAAAAAATTATATAAACAAAAATTAACCATAGTCTAATATCGTCAGTGTATACCTAAATCGCTTATAAATTCTTCTGAAAGTATCGTATCATATCTACAGAATACAAACTCTGCGCTTGATCGTCGTGCCAGATGCGGTTATTGAGAGACCGGTCAGAAAAACACAAACGTCTTTCCCTGGCGATATGCCCAATGAATACGCGATTGGCGTCTTGTCTTATGAATTTAATTTTCGGCGAAATATCGCGCAAACGTGCTCGGGGGCGCCAATGCGTCGCCATCATATCGAATAATATGCGGTATCTTTGTATGTAATTTTTGGCCTCCTTCCAATTCTCCACTCGATTTTGCAACGTCACTCCTGCTAGATTCCAACTTTTCTTTGTGATTTATTCTTGATATTTCTAAAGTCGATTTTCTTATTTTTTCGTAATTCTAGCTTTTCTATTTTTGGCTCAGATGTAACGGCTCTCTGATTTTGAGTCCAATTTCTTGATGATGCCATTAACTAAGTACCATATGATAAATAGGCAAAATCATGTGCTTAATATATAGTTTGTTTTTATGATTCGGATGGTTTGCTGATCTGTAAAGAGGGCAAGCTGCTGTTTCCAGTTATGAATGATAATGCAGTAACATATCTTTGTAAGAACTGGATATATTAACATAAAATATTGATCTATCGGTATTAGACCGACGAAGTTTTATCACTATTAGTGAATGTCGCTTTCATTTCCCGATTGAATTCATTCTAGCGACCGTTATGTTGTATCTATTTACTTGTATCTACTTATCATTTAAACGACATGACATATTCGTCTCATTCCTAGTTTATTGCTGTCTGCTGGAATGCTTCAAAAACGATTTCCGGACTTAATCTATCGCAACTAGAGAGAGAGAGAGAGAAAGAGAGAGAGAGAGAGAGAGAGAGAGAAAGAACGTTAAGTGGCATCGATTATTCCTTTTGTGAGATATGCAAATCACCCTGGTCCCCCTGTCTGGCGCAACTCTTTGCACCACCCTTCCAACGATTACTCCAGTCTTGGTCATGCTCTATCTTCTGCAATCCTTTTTCTTTCTCTTTCTCACGCGCGTTAGTCCTCTCGTGAACAAACTGGAACGTCTGTCGCGTGATTTACGTCTCGAGAAAATAAGAGATTCTACCTCCTGTGGACGAAAGGGCGGAGAAGATCGAGAGGAGAAAATGTGGGACTATACGGGCTTGACAAAGAGAACGGCCATTCTAAATCTTTCGACTTTCAAATGTTAGGCTCGCAGATTCACCACTTATCAGACTAGAATAATCCCGTTCTGTTACCCAAGTGTCATTCTGATTTTGTTCCCTTTTTTCTCATAATTGTAACTTGTTTTTATTGAAAACAAAATCAGAAATTTTTGCATGTACAGAATATGCCAGCAAATTCTTTCGTAAATCTTTCAAAAGAAAATAGATATTTCATATTTTATATTAACTTGATAAAATTTCAAATACATCGATATACATAACAATAAATTTTACTTTATAACTACTTTTTATTGTTAGACGTATATAAAGATTTAAGATTATTAATTTAAGATAATTTTTTAAGATTTATTATTACGAGATACAGAAGAAAGAAAAAATAGAAATGTACGATGGGTCACAATGAGTGCTTATTTTAAATTAAATTTTTGCTGAAAAATACCAACTATATTAGTAACTATATAAATAAAAAAAAATATATATATGTAATTCTGTAATTATGGAATTTATACACAGAAATTATATTTAAAAATCTGAAATGTTTTAAGTGCCATAAAAATATTAAAAAATTGTCATTTGTTAATTTTTTACTTGTTCAATTTTATTATCGTCTCCTGTTATTTATCTTTAGAAAATTGTGTTGTCAAATTGTAAAATGCATTAGCATATCCAGAAAATTCCATTGGGCATTCCGTCATACAATTACTACAGTGATTTCATGATTTGCCTCTAGAGATCACCATCGACATTCCTGTAGCGTATTTACTGCTAACCATTATTATTTCGTGCGAAATCTCGATGGTATAATAAATAAAGCTACATTGAATCGAGAGAACAAAATTCCGCGCGTATTCAACATATAAATGTACACATATATTCTCAATGTGATAACAAGATCTCAGAATGCATTTATAAAATTATTAACCGTAATAAAGTCTAATTGTAACTCTAACTAAACGAGTTAATATACAAAATAATATAGGACATGTTCATTACTGTTAGTATAATAAATTTTTGCGGAAATTATATTCTATTAGCATTATTTTGTAAAGAAACTTTCTTTTAACGATTATCTGATTTTCATATTATTACCGAAAAATTCTAGAAAATTCGATAGACTTTGTTAGCAAATATTTTTAAAATTTTAGGAAAACATCACCCTTGATTGGACATTGTAAAAAATGTTAGCCGCGTTGGCGACATGAAAGCTTACGTGAATTGACGGCAGTGTTAGTACGTCATCCTTTTCGGAGATAACGAAATTCACTTGGGATCTGTCAAAGCAGCCAGAAAGCATTAAAGCGTATAAAATAAAATTAAAATAAAAATATGGCATGAAAATACGACGATTTACATAAACAGTATAATATCAAATAAATAAGATCAACAAATCGCTCAAATTTATATTTTAGATTTTAATACAGTTAGGTTAATTATAAACTGGAGTTATTTTTTATGCTATTAGTGTGAACCTACGCAAACTGTACAAATAATTTAATATAATAGTTTAGGTATTATTAAATATCACTGAACTTTTAAACTTTTTTAAATCTACTTATTTCTCGCGTAGATTTAGAAATAAATGTTGCAAGAACATTCCATGATAATTTGCAATTTTATGGACTACGTGAACATAGATCGTTTTTCAATAGTTTGATTTAAAAGAATCAATCGTTCAAAAATTTATTAAATAAAACATACAAACATATTTACGCGTAAAAAAATGAAAAGCAGAGATACATACACAGTGACGATAAATAATCGGTAGCCTTATGCGAAAATCTACACTTGATTTATTCAATTGACGCGCATCGAAATATAGTAACAATCGGTTCGTGATTTTCAAAAATGTCCTGGATTAGACGTCCGCGATTTTGACGATTGGAAACACGTGGCGGCCTAAATCCGTTTGGGCATTCAAATCGGTCGCGAGCGCGTTAAAAGCGCGCGCGAATTCACGAATTCGCGCGATCGTGCGCGTGCAAATTTCATCATGTCGCTCATCCGCATTCAAAAGGAGATTCAGCTCACGCTCGACCCAATCTCCGGACCCATCGTGTACTATCGGGAGCAATCTCCTACTCCCTCCCCCGTCGCGAGCATCGATAAAAATATCCGATATATACCGAATCCGCCTTATACCCCGAGCCCAACGTTGCCCGCTCGTAAATCCGCAAAAAGACGGAAAAAGTGCGGCGCGGCTATAATCGTTATCCGTTAAATCCACGTGATGCTTTCGCGTCTTTCCACAACCGAATGGATTGCCAGTGTCACGCCAGCAACCGCAGGCCCGATCTGTATCCACCGCTCCTGAAACATTCAAAGGCCCACGAGACTGCCGAGCTTTACAGAATTCATTGCAATGCGCAACAATAGATCCTCTTTCTTCTTCAGCTCTCTTGTTAACAGTTAAAAATTTACCACTTGTTTTCACGGTTCGAGTAACAATCAAGCTAGATTTTCAATATTATAAAACTAAACTTCACGATGTTGGTCGGTAGAAACGAGTGGACTTTAATTATTAACGCGGAGTTAGCACGCAAATAGTAGCGAATCGTAGTCAACGTCTCGCTTATTTTAGTTCCATATAGAGTTTGCTTTGAATGTGTAATCGAGAATGCTTGTCGAATTGTGCCTTGCCAAGTAAATAATTAAATAGTGGCTTATACAAACGTATTAATAACGTATCATTTGTATCTCCACGATAAGCTTACTTTGCATTTCGCTTTGATCGAGTAATACCAGTAATTTCAAATAAGATGTCTAGCATATCACCAGACTTGACTGGCTCGTCTTCCCCTATTAACTTTGTGTAAATAAAAAATGTTAATAATTTGCTGATTAGATCTATTAATACATTGATTTTAAATACTTCTCTTTACGACAACTTCATTCATCGCAATTAAACATATTTTATAGGTAATTATTTAAATATTTTATATTTTATAGATATTAGTACAGTGAAAATGGACGCATATACCTGTATAAGTATATACGTATATAAGTATACATGAAATATACACTAAATGTATACAAAAATAATAACGTATCATTTGGATCTCTATGGTAAGCTTACTTCGCTTTGATTTACCAGTAATTTCAAATGTTTAGCATATCACCAGAATTAGCTGGCTCGCTTTCCTCTATTAACTTTGTGTAAACCTGACGTAGCTACTACGTTGCGATTACAAGGATCAAGATGTTGTTTACAAGGGTACATCTTGGACTCTGTTCGGATCTGCGAACTGTATCTTTGTTTACCTTCTTATCTGTGAGTGCTCCTCGTCTTTAGAGCATTAGCAGTCAAAGTTGTTTACTCGCTTTCATTTCCTTAACATGGTGTACCACGATCCGTACCTAAAACTATGAAGGTAAAAGACAAATTTACTCGCTAAACTGAAGGTAAATGTATTCTCAGTAACTTATTAATGTGAGTTGAGAGAGCTTAATAAATTAATTTGCTGTTTACTCGCAATAAATTTATCGTGACTAACCGTTTTAACTTTTCAATATACAAGATGTTTGTTAATAGTCGCCTCTGATACGCGCATATTAATGCTTCTTTACAAAAGAATATAATTTTTCAATAATTTTGATTGCTTATCGATCCGATTTATAGCCAAAAAATTAAAATCGATATCAATTTTAAAGTTGGCGATTTCTGCATTCCAAACAAATCTGTCGATAGCACGCAGATGATTTGCCAGACGGGTCGATAAGCAATCGAAATTATTGTTTAATATTCACTGGCGAAATAGAGTTTGAATTTGTTATAATTTTTCAATACTTTAGATCCATCTCTCCTGATTATCATTAACCCTCATCGATAAATTTAGAAGATTAGATCAATATTTAAATTGTTTGGAAATCACACATAATATTAGTGTTCTGTTTTCTGTAAAAGTTAGTTCTTTATCTGATTGTATTCGTGTTAAGAAACGCGAAAGGATCCTTTCAACTTTCAGAAAAAGTCAGCCTTTATTTTTTAGAAAACATCCCTTTATGCGACAAAGATATCAATCCGTGGATGTTTCAGCGTTACATTCGCGTTGTTAAATCTCCAGAGTCAAAGAAATAGAGAGACACAACGAGCGGATATATATCGAGATATATCAAACCAATTTTGGGAGTTGAAGCGATTGGTATCGTGTTTCACGCGTGTTTTATTCGGCTTTTCCGAGCAGCTGCAACCGATACTAGATCCGATATTAACCGTTTGCGATCTGGTGCCGCTGTGTAGGTTATTTTTTTCAGGATAAATTCGCTAAGTTAAGCTATTTGCGTTGTCTGAATATGTAACTGCGCACTTTTATTATCGATTTGAATATTCTAGTATTCGTACATATTTAAAGATTTGACAACTCAACATAAAATATTAAAAATTAATTATTAGTAATATTATTGGTAATTATCCAAAAGCGTCAGTTTCCTCGATTTTCTACAATTTTTGTAACTACTCCGTTAAAAATGTTAAACACTTAAAATGTATAATGAAGACTTTTCAATGAATATATACGAAAATAAGATACAATATTTTTATTCTCATATTCAAATTTTTTCGCATCAATTTTCGCTCGTTCGGCACACAGACATTAGGCATTAATGGACTTCGAGCATTTTTACACGCAATTTACGATGAGTCGATAAACGAACAAATAAAGCGGCAATAAAGCTGATCCCTGATTAGAAGAGACGTGCAACGAAATGAAGATTGAAGGGAATTCGAGTCAATGGCACAGATGCTATTGTTCCTGGTATGTATATGCGTAAGAGAATTCACCGAGCAAGTCTAATGTTTATTGTCAGGCCACATTGACGGAAACTGCTAGCCATTTGACTCACGAACCAACATTTCCGAACCAGCTTTCGATGCGAAAAGAACGTAAATACATCTCACGAAGAAGCAATTGCTTCACGGAACACGTTCTCATCATTAAACAGAATTCGGACGATGTGTGTGACAAATTATTTATCCCAATTACTTATCCTGCTTATTATTTTTAACAAAATTCCTAGTCGATTTTACTGCATTCACTACTGCACATTTTTTACAACTTTCATTATTAATTAATCTGATCGTTATCTTTATGAATTATCTGCAATCTTGCGGCGAAATAAATCGCGAAATTTAAAGCTTAATAAAAAATTATCTGAGGTAATTTGGAATAAAGATCTGATCTAATCGGTTTAATTTGATAAACATTTAGAATCATGTAGTTACATAACATGATAATCATTTATTTTAATAAGTCAGATTATGCAGTGTAATAATTATTCAACTCTATTAACTTTATTAATTATCTACGTGATCTTATAATTATAATGTTGAACAACTCTATTAAATATATTCGATGATTTATGAATCATAGTAGAAATAATAAATTATACTATTATTTATTATTTTAATTATTTATTATTATTATTACTAATAAAGAAATTAAGGAAAACTTAAAAGAACCTTATGAAGATACAGAAAGAGAAATGACGTACTAAATTAGTGATATCTTGACGTATTTCAGGGTTCATGAACGCTGCTGTAAGCGCTATTATTTCGCTGACCGCATCGTAAATACGAGAACTATTCGCCATATAGGCGCACGCGTAAACACTACGCTGCACAAGACAAAGACGCTTTCGGTAGTCCCTATTGACCTAATGTGTCACGAAGGGCTACTCGCCCTTCGTGTAATTTATCACCGGTTGTTTACGTCTGCCTCTAATTGCTCCTCTTCACGTCGAGAGGGCATCGGTATATCTATATAAAACGCGCTAAATCACACTATCTTGTGGTTTATTTCGCTAAAACTGTCGGTCCGAGTTTTATTTTACGACAAATGAACCGTAAGTCTAAATGATTTAATGTATGGTTCATATTGCAGTCGTGTGCAAAATATCTTTGGTTGGATTTACGACGAAATGATGCCTATTGTATTACCTTTCTTTTCCATTAAAACTGTTGGTATTATTGAAAGATAGAAATAATGTGAAATTTATTATGAATATTTATTATGATTATTATTTATATTTTTAAAAATCGCGACACTTATACATACACATATATACTTATAATTATTCACAAAACAGATATTTTTAAAACTGTATCTTAAGAAGAGTTTTTAAGATTAACATATAACTGAAATCGTAATTTGGTTTTTATTTTGATGTCGAGCAAAATGGTCGAACTAAAGGAATGGACTAAATCTAAAATACATGAGAGTTATTTGGAACTTACATTTGCATTATAATACATTCTCTGATGTAGGCAGCTGATATGATGTACGTTACTTTCGAAATGAAATTGTCCGAGCAGAACAAATATGAATCTACTAATTTTGACATGTGTGTTACCATTCCAGGCTTTCATACTGACAATGAGTACAACATACATATTTCCTTAATCAAAATGGTGATGATAATGTGGACGCCACAGAATACAAAGACTATTAATAATATTCTTTTGTTACAAAAATATCATACATATACACATCCAATTTAGAAAAACAAAAATATCAAAAAGAATAACTAAGCTTTGTATGATAGGAAAGATATATTCTGCCAACACTATTTTGTTATGTATTAATTTAATAATATAAATTTCGCAGAGAAAAACAATTTTTATATCTAATTAAAGTAAATTGGATAACCGTCGTTTTATATCTAATATAACATACAAATTTATATATATATTCGATGATGGTATATGTGATAAGTATTAAAATTAAATTTAATCAGGATTTTTTAAATCATATATAATAGTATATCTTTGTGAAAAGCATTTGAAACAATAAAGAATAAACTCTCATTTTATTTTAACTATTAATATTATAAATATAATATTTTTTACACATAACATTAATTTCCAAATTACATAATTTCGCTTCAGTTTTGTCATATTTGCATTTTATGATATCCTATTCATGAATTAAAGGAAAACTTACCTATACTATAATCGGACGCATTAGAGAAATGTGTGTGTGTGCCATTGGTATAGATTTACAAGTAACTATCTTTTTCTTTGCATGTTTAAAACCGAGAAGGAGAACACGAGAGGGGAAAGAAGTAAAAGTTAGGTGGTCGGTCTTGTCACGGAGAGTAGGGATCAAGGTGCCAGCATCACTCTTCCGTTCCATGAACCTCGCGGAAATTGTTCTTATCCCTTGATCCCTTGAGAGTTTATCCCATCGTCGCTTCGCATAAAGCTGGAATGATCGCACAACCTCCTCTATTCATTTCGCTATGACCATCTGCCGATTATCCGCGCAACAGAAACTGTTTCTTTTAAAATATTATATTATATTTTCTGCACATAAGAGAATTTCCAGTGCGAATAAGAAAGAGAGAAAAACTAGAGAAAGAAAGAGAGAACAGGGATGCTGCATATATAATACATACGTATACGAGCTGTGCGAAAAAAGAAAATCGCAGATCTTTCAGTAGAAAAAGTCTGCCGTATGGTCAGCCAGTAGCGAAGTGATTTTCGCGGTAGGCCGAGAAAAACTAATCCGGTTATATTTCAGACCGTATTTCCTTCGGGGTTACACGGTGCTTCGTACAAGACGCTCCGTAAAAGCACCGTAAGTATTTTTCGATGTGAGGAAACTGAGAGGATTCATACGTGAGAAAAAAAGAGAAATAAAGAATCTTGGATGACAAAATTTTCCTAGAAAATTTAATACTATTATTTTCTACATTAAGATTTCTACTAGATCTATTAATTATTATTACTAGACATGTGATATTTAGCTTTTTCAAATTTAATTTACTTTCTTTCTGTAAAAAGGTAAACTGTAAAAAATTAATTACTTATATAATTTAAGGAGAAAAAAAAACGTGTCTGATAAATAATATATGAATAAAACCGCATAAAATACCACATAAATAATTTGTGTAAAACGCACAAATAACAAATATCTATTTAATATATAAATATTAGTTGTGTAACTGTTAAATTCTCAAATTACATTGTTACTGACAAACGTACAAATAAATGTGTTTGCTATCCGTAAATCATTGTAATATGATCTACGTTATTTTCATTTATTTTCTGTCATTATTGACAAATAATATCGAAAATAATAACGAATGAAAAAATTTTAATAATACTGAGTATATATAATATGTACTCGGTATGCGCATGTAAATTTTATCGAAGCATTCCCTCTTTATTTACAAATATATCGCAATATCAGAGTAACGAAAATATGTAAAATAAAATATGTTCGCAGCTATCTCTCGAGATTATGAAAGTCTTATATCTGTATATTTAGTAACGGACGACTCATTTTTATTCAATAGTGCCATCCCGCTACTACATATATTTTTATACTGCTATTGTATATTATGTATATTATATGTATGTGTGTTATTTTTATTTTTATATTTTCTTTACAAGTTCTTTATATACAATACTTTGTTTTTTAACTTATACTGATGTGTCTTGATTGATCTTTTAAACGAAATTCTCATAATGTGCAAGATGCTACGATAAATTAATTACATACCACCAACTAAGAAAGAATTTTTAATAATGTTTTGATTGACAAATTGATCAGCTCTTACAAATTGCAAAATACAAAGCACTGTAAATAATACAAAACCATTTTTTTCATCTTCATATAATTATAAATACTTAAGAATAAGATACTTAAAAATTCTATCTAGAACTTGTAATTTGTAAAAAATAACTAAATGTTAATTTGAAATGATATTTTATACATTATTAATATTGATTTTATATAATTTTATTTCTTTCCTCGCAAAATATTAATTTCACATTTTTTTCGTTTTACCATTCTACTATTTCTGGACGCGCAGAAATGTAAAAACATTCTCTCCGTTGTAAAATTCCGTGTAATGTGATTCTTTCGAATGAAGTGGGTAGATCAAGACTCTTTCAGGTTGATATAATACAGATCTACGAAGCAGTCGTAAAATCCATATGCTTCGACGTATGTTTGCATATGTATCGATATCCCGCTTGTTGACTGTGCGGATCGAAACTTCGGTAGCTTGCCGAGAAAAGAAACGAACAAAGTCGAGTCACTTGAACGAGAGTTAGAGACTGTAAAAACATGAAATAAAAATCCCGCATCGGCGGAGAACCGGACGGCTTTTTTGGCTGACGCGAGGCAATGTTTGGCCCGAACATATTTTCGACATCGAATTTTTATTCGGTTCACGTATCATCTGTGCCGTAACTACAGCTACTCATGGAAACGCTCTCGCATCTTCCACTCCTCTCTCGATCGAAAATTTCTCTTTTCTGCCTCTTTCCCATCTTTTTTTCTTCCTTCCTCTGGAAGGAAGTCCCACATCTTTACATTCCCTCTCATTTCCTTGCCCATTCTTATGGACTACGTGTCCTTATCAATGTACCTTCTTTTCTCGTCTATTTTTATCTGTTTCTCGCGTCGGTTTTCTGTGTATGAATGCTCCAGAAGAAGCTGATGTACTTTCACATCAAAACCGAAAATGAAGAGACGTTATGCTTATTGCTTTAATAGTAAAATCAAAAATTATTCTGTAGATTTACAAAATTACAATGTAAATTTTTCGAATTAAAAGTAGCAAATGAAAGGAGTTTTAAATTTATCTTAATTGTACTTTATTTTAACAGAATACTCTGTATATGCCTTCAGCTTTCTCGATTTTTACTTTTCTTCTATCTCTGTGCTTTTTCTCTTCAGCGAGCTACATAGTCCCGTCCTTGTCTACCTACTTTCTTTTTCGTTCTCGTTCTGACCTACATTCGTACATCTCGTTGTCGCTTTCCACCTCTCCCGCATGGACCCGTCGTCGTATCCAACAGCTTCGGGCACGCTCATCCCCTCACTCTTCGGACAGCTTCCGAACCGGCAGCTGGTCGCCTCGGTCAAACCAGTCGTACATACATACAGTACATACACGTCATAACAATAATCGATTTCATAAAAGAGAATGAGCTCGCGAAAAGGTCCCATATTCTCCAGACCTGCCGTCGTAAAACCAATGTCGATACGCTGCAGGTGGAGCCCCGCCGTGCAATTTCGCCGCGTCAGGGAATACGTTTTGTTCACCGTCGTCGCGACGCCAGGACGCGCGTCACTGCGAGATCGACATCCCTGATCCTCCATCAGATCAGAACGGGATATTCGAACATCGCGTTGACATCCGTTGCCTTCGCAACGAAGTACGTCTACGTGAACGCGCGCAAATACACCTAATCCGCCTACGAAATTCCGCCGACAGGATCGAAATCCCTGAAACGGTTCGCCGCACGAACTGTTCAGTTAGAGGATAATCGTCCGCCACTGTAGCACGAGATGCATCGAGCTCGCAGCTGACGAACGGTTGTGGTCTGAATTCGGATCTACTCGGACTTATTGTAGTCGGTACTAACCGAATGTGGGACGGTTTAACTCCTTTCCATTTGTCATGGACATAACAACGGAAATTTTAAAATAAATAAAAATTTGTAATAATACGGGATTATTAAGATAATTTTTTCAGCCTAATTAAAAATATTATGCGTATTTATAAATGTAGAAACATTATCGAATTATAAGCGTTATTTCTCTGATTATTACGTAGAGAAAAAAAGATAGTCGAAATTTGATATCAAAACTCATATTTTATGTGAATTTCAATCATTTTTGCTTTGACAGATCATTCGCAATTTCGCGAATTGGTATAACTATTATTATTCCGTTATTAATCACTCTCGAATCTCACTTTTCCGCTTCAATATAAAAGTCGCAGGAAGAAATGCTAACGCGAATTTAATTGAATCGGATATTCTAAAGAAGGTATGAAGTTCCGGGAAAATTTTCAATTAGAGGAATAAAAGTTCTTTTTATCAAAGCACAAAGACAAAACTTTTTATTTTTCATCCGTTTTCAGTTTTGCGTATGTATCTCTTTCAAATTTCATTATTCAGCCATTAAAAAATCTGTTTCAGAAAAAGATTGTTACTAATAACAAACATTCTATCACAAATGTATTTCACTTTTCAAATCAATGAGATTTAGAATTGAGGAGAAGACGAAGGAGAAACATGAATATAACAAAGGAACTTACTCCCCGAATATTTGCGTATAGTAATTCGATCTTCGAATATCGATTATTGTTTATATTCAAGGTTTTCTGTCGTATTCTACACTGCAGCTTATAGCTTGAGGATGAAATAGTGCCGCGACAGCAATTCGTTTCGATGATGTTTTATGATTCGATGGAAATATAATTCCCGTTTGATGTAATCCCGAGCGTATTCTACACGCCCTGGTTTCATTTGCGTATCCCCCAGGTACGGCGGCAATGCACCTGACCCTAAATCGTATCCAAACACTGCTGAGGTCGCAAGGACGCATGTGTGCATTGTACGCGATGCATCCGTACGTGTGCCCGTTCGCTGGCGTTGCATCTATTAATACGAACAGATAGTGTCAATACCATAAATTTTGTCGCGCAAAACGACGGGCACGCGACGCGGCGAGTGTACAATGCAAACGATATCGACATCCAAAATCAACTGGGGAAGAAACATGAAGAGCTAAACGTATAAAAAAATCAGATATTTTTTTATGTCTAAAGAGAGAGAGAGAAAATTTTCACGGTGTTTTAATATATCGGCGTTTTATATATCTCTATAAATTTCTCTACGCGCGAGCAATGTGGAATGTATACGGATATCTCTTTGTTGTCACTCGGATATCTCGTTGCGACGTATACCAGAAAAACAATTGTGACATTACAAATTGCTCGCTAACATGGTCAAACAATAAAAAAGTGCATATAATGAAAGTGCATCATTAAGGTCATAAACCTTCTTGTGTTTTCTAGCTAGTATTTTCTAGCGGACTTTTAAAGTAACTCTAGTTTAACAAAAGTTAGACAAAAAAGAATACTTTACAAATTTTTTGAAGTTAGTTTTAGGTTAGTTAGTTTTATTGCAAACATCGCGGTAATTATGTGGCTCTTAGAATACTTCGCACATTAAGAACTTAGTTATTTTTTTCAGTAATTTACTTCTCTTTATCATAAAAATTTTCGTGAACCTCAAAAGAATATTTCCGATATTGAAGATCAATGTATGAAAATATAAATTCAATTAATAATAAATTTTAATTAATATAAATTTTAATAAGTAATTTCATTATTTTAAAAATAAAAAAAAAATTTTGTTCCGTTTATATAGCGGCTTTGAAAATGACATGTGTATAAGACTCTTTAATTAACCAAAAATTATACAAGTTTAAAATTTCAACTATAAAATTATGTGTATATAAGCTCTAGTATATAAGGCGTAAGATTTATAAATAATCAGCTTCCGAATTGAACCGGAGCTTTTCGCAATCTCATTGCAGCGCGCGGAGAAATCAGTGACCGTAAAATTTGCAAACGCACCTAACAGCGTGCTTTCGCCGTCGTTGAAAAAAAACAAACTGGTCATAACGATTGCGACACGATAATCAAGAATGCGGGCCGAACATTTAATCGTGTTGGGCACGTAAAATCCTATTCTCAAACCTTGTAGACTCGTGGTCCCACGCGAAACAAGCGGCATGGAATAACGCGCGACCAACCGGGCGAATACCGCTTGCAAAGTTTTATTAATCTAATTGTGTATCGTCCCGATAAAAGCGTTCCCTTGTTCGGCGCGCGATTAAACGTGCAATGGATAGACGATAGAAAAAAAGGGAGAAAAGGGCTTTTGGCGCGCTAGCAATAACTTTGGATGAATTACAAAAACTAAAAAGTAAACCGCATCGCAGTCGCTATTTTGTCAAAGGGACAATAACGCACGTTTGAGTATGTTCAATTTACTTTAAACCGGTCAATTGCGTGATCGGGGTAAGCCCATTTATGGATAATTAATAATGGCCGCCATCCAACGACCGTATACGTTATTGCTAATGTTTACCAGGCTATTTGGGGTGAGCATAATTTAATTACTGCTCATCTTCCACCACTCTTTTTATTATTAAACGTGTTATCGTATTATTAGCAGATTACTTCCCGTCGATTTAACCGAGCGACATAAAGTTTATAAAGTAAGTTTTCTAAGTTTCAAGAGATCTTAGTTCTTCCTCCCCTTTTCCAATACCAGAAGAAAAAAACAAAGAGTTTTCAGTACTTTATTCATTCATTTGTTGTCGTCTTCATTTCCAAATGGCAAGAATGAAATCAATGATAATTATTAACATAAGACAATTGACAATGAAATAATTATTAAAATTAAAAGAAAAATGTTAGTAAATTTGAACATGTAAGCAATTTATATACAGATTACTATGTTCTCTCCTTATACTACTGTATTCTAGATTTTTATTCGTGTATAAATTTTGGAGAATAGAAAGTCAATGTTTTCATAATAAGAAGCTCGATCAGACACTATCTTTTTGATATTATTCTCGATAGAATCAAAATTGTTGTCAGTGTGTATTTTGTATAACATATGGCGCTAATTTAACGTAGTACATTAGTGGGTTAAAGAACTCGATGAGAATAGTTGATAGGTATAATGAATGGGGTACTGATGAACAAGAGGAAGAGGAGCTGTTTGACGAACACCGCAAGACTATTCCACGTTTGATTTGCAAGCCGTTGTCGCATACAAGCGCGTGGGGTCCCAATCAGAATTTATGCAAGCCAGACGGAAATGACCGATGCATATGCATCGGATGTAACGCGTTTGCCTAGTTTCCGGGAAGGGAACGAGGGAAGTGACAGCGTCGATGTTTACAGACCGGCCGCAACGTTCCGGATCTTCGTGATCCTCTAGACGAGTCGTCGTTTCTGTCTCCTCAGAAGCTCAAATCTCTCGCCTCTCCGTCGTCATTTTCTGTGGCGAGCGTTAATTGATTCTCACGCTAAGACACCGCTCTCTCGTTGATGGTACTTAGCTCGTAAATTTCACGTCTCGTCTCGGCGCAAGGAATGACAGTAACGACGTCGGGACACTTCAGATTCGATGATAAAATCCTCGTATCTTTGCAACGACTATAATATAAGAAAATAAAATCGAACACACGCGACATAATTGACATCCAATATATCCCACGGTCTAATTTTTCGCGCTTGTAATTTTGAAATAACTTTATGGTCAGAAAGAATAACAAGACAATATTTTCCTCGCTCGAAAGCAAGAAAAATTTTACTTTTAAAAGTTACAGAAGTTAAACTTTTAAGGATTTAACAGCGGTACGTTTTACTTTATTTGTTACAGCGTTAATTACTGAGCAATGACTAGATGCTATAGCAATATCTTTATGCAAACACATTTGTTTTACAATTCTAAAAACAGAGATGGAGTTTCAAATATGTTATTTTCTATTTTTAAATTGAAATAATATGTTACTCATTGCGCATTATGTAAATGCAACAAGTATCATCGTAGGTATTATTATCTGCATGAATGCTGTAATAATGCTATCGAAGGACTTGTAACAAGGTTATTATTACAGGTTGTATAATGAGGATTTTTTTTTTTAATTTCCATATATACTGGATTGAGAAAAAACTGTGAACCGTGTAATATTCTGTGACACATGTAATATTTATCGCATTCGTCCTTTTGTGAAATACATGTCTATTGATACTATACAGTTACGTCATTTTATTGTGTGTAATAAGATATCTGCTAAATGGGGCACCCTCTACTTGTTATATTATTATAATTCAACTTTCAGCTTTGGCATTAACATGGAAGTTGTGTACATGGAAATACGTGAATTATCTTTGAAATATCCAAATTAATATGAAATTTTCATTCGTCGACCAAGACTAGTAAATAATTTATTTAACAAAGAAATATGATAGAAAAAAATGTCTTTGAAATAATCCAGAACAGGTGGAGAATGTGATATGTTCTGGCAATTATAAGGCTAGCGTGTGCACTTTATATGATGCACATAAAACAGATAGTGTGTGTGTATATATATATATGTGTACGTGTGTGTGTGTGTGTGTGTAGGTCGATGTCCCCTTTTATAATACACGTTTTAATACAGTCGTAAATAATTTCGATTTTCTCATAAAATTCGTTATATATGTATACTGTATTTGTATAAATATTATATCCCAGTTCCATTTGTGCCGTCATAAATCTCTGACGCGTTTTCTACACTTGCGTGGACTGAATTTTCTTTTTTCTTATTGTTTTATATATGGACTCTATTTGACACACAGCCTTTAACGCTGTTGAGAAATGTATTATACCATTTGAAAAGGACCAGAATCAATGGTCGAAACGTCGTGAACATAAATAAAGATATCATATAGCTATAGTTTGCTGTCAAATAATACCCTTCTTTTTAAATATTATATATTTAATTCCCACGTTTAGTTATACATATTCTGCATATTTAAATAATTTGACACAAACAAATACATATAGATATTTTGGCTAATGCATGGTTATTGTACACGTCTACAAAGCATAGATGCAAATCTAATTTTATAAAACTGACTGATACTGTTTTCATCGTAGCAAACTAAAATACATTTTATGTCAGAGGTATTTTGGTATGACAACCTTTCACGCGATTGCAAGTACTCATACATTTTACAACACAAAAAACATTCAGTTATTATGTCTGAATTTACCACACAAGGCGTTATGAATTGTTTAACTTTGAACTAATAACTATATACTGTGGTATTATTATACTATTTCCATTTTTCACTATTTTCTTTTCTTTTTTATTAATATTTATATGTATTACATTTACACATAATAATCCATAAAACATAAAAAGCTTTCCTGCAAATTTTTATATTATCTCTTTCATGGAAGTTAGAATTATTCTATACTCCTGTCCGGAGAAAAATATGCTATAAAATTAAAAAGGCTAAAAAAATGAAGTATAATGAAGATAAAAGCGAAGTTAATAAATAATAGATAAATTAAACTTGTGGCTAAATTATTGAGCTAGATAGGATACCATCTGCAAAAAACATGCAAAATTTTTAAACAATGTTCAGAATATATCCTAGGTATGCTTGTAAAGAATTTGATTCTTATGAAAAATATCCGAACGTAATTATTGTCTACACCTGTATATAGAACGGGTACTCAAGCATGTTTAAAAAAAAAATATGCTACCGATCTCAACAGCACTCGCTTCGTGAGTTTTTACTAGTTTGATGATAAATTATTTCTATACCATCTTACTAACTAATTACATTACGTCTATTAATAATAATTGTTCAATCTTTACCGTTGTAAAGTGAAATTATTTTAAGGTGATTCTCATGCAAGATTCCAAAAAGCTGCAAATTTTAAATAAACTGAAAGCTCTATTATAATACAATACTAATGAGCTTATCAAATAAATATCAGCGTTTCATTATTGAAACAAACTAAAGCAAATCTAAATGAAATGAACTGTAGCGAGATGGATTTAATTAAAATACAGAAGAAAATCGATTCTGTTGTTTCTCCAGAATCTAATTTTTGATGTTATAAACATTATGGATATTTTAATAGCATATAGAAAACGTAATTAATATGTAAAACATAATTAATATAAACACATATATATTTATAAACATATATACGTATAAGTAAAATAATTTAATTTTTTTTAATTTTTAATAATTAAATTAATTTTCAATTTAAGTTTATTTTAATCACATTATGAATTACTAGTTACTAGTTACTGAACAAGTTATATTGACATCTGTTCTGTGAAATTAAAATGAGCAAACAAAAAAATATTGATCATTATCTATTATATCGATTTTAACAGAGATATATCCAACAAATGTCCAACAAATATCCAACACACATTTGCTCGCCAAATTTACTAGCACGTTCACAAATAAGTTAAAATATTGTAAATTTACAGAGACCCAAAATATATACATGTAAAATGATGTTATAACATTCTTGCTGTTATATAAATGTCAATAAGTACACCGTTACCTTCCATCTCTTGAACATTTCTCTGGAAATATTTCTAGCTGCTTTTTACGATTATAGCCTCAGTGATAGGTAGAGTACAAAATTGCATAGTAAGGCAGAACATTTTCACAAATGCAATACACATAAATATCGAGTGCAGTCTTCGATTCGTTATTACACATTGCAATGCTTTGCATAAAGGATACATAGCAGATTTGCAGTGGAGTTTTATGTTCTTATATATAGGATAAGTTAAAAGTATTAAAAATGCTAATATGTATAATATTTATGTATAATATGTATTCATATGTATAATTTTATATACAAGCTAAAAGAATATTAAAAATATTAAAAACGTATAAAAGAGTATTCAATAAAAACGTATTTTATCATATTAAAAACAAACTTTAATTAAAAGTATAAATTACATTATTAAATTGTATGTCTATTCACGGTAGAATAAAAAATAGAAATAAATAAATGAAACAGAACTAAAGAAAACTGTACAAGATATTCGGAAACGTCTGCCAAGACCAGACTGTTCGGAGAAAACCATGCAGGTTGGACGATGAAACGGACATCGTTTCAACTTGTGCGCAGAGATTTATCTATCAAGATTTACGCGCACGTTCGCTGTCGTATGTATCTTTGTACGAGAAAGAAAAAGAACAGTGAGAGCAGATAGATTGATAGATAAACGAAGAAAGATCGATGCATATGTGGGTACTGGCTAGTAAAAACTCACGAAGCAAGTACTGTCGAGATCGGTAGCATATATATTTTTCTTAAACATGCTTGAGTACCCATTCTATATACAGAATAAAGTAAGGATTTGCAAGTGACTTTGCATACACGAAGGAGGACAATGTAATTCGAACTCGCAACGCTACTTG
Organism: Crematogaster levior; assembly: GCA_901521435.1. Taxonomy (NCBI): domain Eukaryota; kingdom Metazoa; phylum Arthropoda; class Insecta; order Hymenoptera; family Formicidae; genus Crematogaster; species Crematogaster levior. Next base: position 650,060 of record CABEGB010000625.1, read on the forward strand.
CAGGTCTTTCCAGTTTCGTGTTAAGACAATAAATATTAATATCAGTGAGAGGAGTCCTTCCTCTTCGACCTATTTCCTCTATCCGTGTCACCTTCGTTCTCGTAATACTCGAATAAGAAAGTGTAAAAAGCAGTTCGATGTGCTCGTTAGAGGGAGCATTGGTATCGACAGTCTGATGCAGGCTCATTGATCGGTCTAACAGTCGTCGCGAATTTAATGCACCGACCAGCATGGAAAGCTGTCCGGCAAGATCTATGTCCCAGGATCTCTATGTCAAACAGCCAACGTGCAGTAACGTGCACAAAAGAGCCCGGGGGAAGCGGAATACACGGACGCGTTTACGATATCAAAGCCACCTGGGAGCGCTGCTCTAAAATGGAACAAAACTTCGATGCTTCCTACTTTATTCTTGCATATATACGGGCTTCTTCTTCCCAGCGTAAAAGCAGTTCGATTCCTCGGTTGCATTTACATCTCACTTCTGCGTACGTGTCGTTTCGATAAGGAGTTCGCTCCACGAGCGAGAGTGTCAGCCTCGAGAACAAAAACGGGAAAATACACGCGAATGAAGTTCAAATCGAGAATCGGAAACGCCGCGATAAAAACAAAGCTATCTCGTTTTAATGAAATCATCGATGGCGAGAAAATTTTTCTACCTTTCTCGCACACGTATTGCGATTTTCTAATTAAACGTCAGGTTACTGCACGTCTTCTATTAACTACATATATTACGCATTTTACTTTTACACACATACTTTTTGGAATACATTTCTTTCACATTTCGGAAAAATATTCGAATTTAAAGTCTCAGATACATATAAATAAGCGAAAAGACATTTTTTTAACTATAAAAGATATTTCTTCTTTGTTCGTTGTGTGAAAGGAGAAGAAATGTATCGAAATGGCTGTGCGATTTCAATATGTCAGCAGACGTTCGAGGTTTAGCTCTTAAAGGAAACTCTTAAAAAATAAAGCAAATCTCTCGGTGTATCGACAAAGGGAAGGCAAACCGGAAATCTCATAGGAGACGCATGTCGAATTTACACGGAAATATATCGATGCAAAGCACGTGCACTGGCGAATACAACGCAAGGAACCTGGTTTACGAGAGGTCAGGATCGTGATCGTACGTTTCGCCACCAACAGAAGTCAAGAACTGCATTTCTATTCAAAACAAGTTAATAAAATCAAATTTATCATTGATCTATAAATGTTCTTAAACGTTGAATCAATTATTATTTGTAATTTTGGAAGGACAAGAAAGTATTTTGTGATCAAAATAAATAAAATTAAAAATGAACATATCGAATTTCTGAGCTAAAATAGCGAATATTGATTTAAAAAATTTTTAGTTGTGAGGAAAAGAATTATCATAAGTGGATCTAAAAACTCTATTTTCACTTTTTGTCACACACATTTCTCCGCAAATAAATTTTCTGATATAGTAATTGAGTTTGTCAGACGGCAAATAGACACGATCCTGATCAAAACGTTTCAGAAACGTACGTGCTCTTCGAGCTGAAAGAACAGTTGCGACAAAAGCACATGCGCTGAAAAACTACGACGGAAATGTCAAGAAGAGGAAGTCAGAAAAAGTATCACTCGATAACTTTCATCTGAGCAAAGAAATATATCCTAAGAATATTCTTCTATGTTTTCAATCGAATTGCAAGCATATACAAATATTATGAAGTTTCAAGAGCGAAGTAGAGAACGTTTGATTTATTTATTATACCACGCATTTACATTTGACGCAAATAATTAATCTAATTTAAATATATCTACAACAAGAACAAATAAATTTTGAAATATTGATTGAGTAGCGACACTAATTGTAAGCAACACAATGGCTAAGCGATCATTAATTATAAGCTAATATCATTTTCTTTTGATTTACGTATAAAATATTATTTTATAAAATATTACTGTGCGAGACAAAAGAACTTAAAGTAACTGCCGAAAAAAAGGATCTTGAAGATGCGAAGAACAAATTTATTATAAAAGCGGATGGGAAATATCATCTGTGACAAGTTAATGCCAAGGAAAAGAATCCAAAATTGGCTGGTACAATTGATCGTACATTAAACTTTTTCATTCCGAAAAATCTCGGACTTCAGAAATCAAAATAATTATGAAATAAAACAGTCGAGAAAGATAAATTTAATTAAAAATACTGTTCAGCAAACATATGCATCATTTAAATACACAAGGTGTGATGAACATTTATATACATTTACTTTGTGAAGTTGTTAAAAATATCAATTAAAAGTTTTGCTTTTAATTAGTGGATGGTATACACAATTGTATGCTGCACATTCATTCGCAGACATCTCGATGCTTTATGAAAAATTACAATTTTTCAATATTCAAAGTTTTTGGTATGTACAAGCAAACTGCATAAAGTGAAATTTTAATTTGCAACTTTTTTATTTACTATTGACTTTCTACAATGCAATTTTCACAACATGATTGCTAAATCTCTATCTACACTATTACATAAATAAAGATATTATTTAATTAAAGTTAATACAGTAAGAACTATATATAATATCTATTAATAATCTGTTACTTCTATTTGAATGTTTAATATTCATATACATATAATGAGCATTCTTATTTTATTTTTCCTTGTTCGACCATGAGTTTATTTTATGATTTCTTCCCTTGACAATACGAACGCTGCGGGATCTTGGAAATCAGTGGATTCATAAGCAAAGCTCTTTCTTATAAAAAAATTGAAATTTCCTGACTGAAATAAGAATAATATTACATTAAATCGCATATCGTTATATCACAACGAAAAGCGGAAAAAAGAACGCAAATCTTGTTGTATTAGTTTCGCTTCAACGAAAACGACAATTTAGAAAACACATTTGTCGATTATCCTCATGTACCTAATCGCGTGCCGGACACGTATAACTGAAGAAATCGGTAATAGGGATTAAAAAAAGTGTCTCGCAATGGCACTCAGCTCGGTCGGGAGATCATTATTCACGGACATCCCCCATTTCCGGCCTCGCCTGCCACCCTCACACCGGGGTTTCATCCACCCTTCCCGGCATTTATCGTCCACGGTCGTTTGTCCTCGTAAAAAGAATCATTAACACGTACAACGATTTCTTACCTCACTACCGCACCCCATGCTGCTATTTTGCCGCGCCACCCATCCGCTTCGCAGAATTCGCGATGGCGCAACTTTTTTCCTTCGGCTCCATTTCTCTCCGTCTCCTTTGCGTTCACACTCTGTGTCCAACACTCTGTGTCCTTTCCGAAGAGATATACCTATTCATACAGATCGCTCATCAGCGTATTCCGCGCGTCTTCTTGAACACAACAACGCATTTTCGAATAGCTGGTTAAATTAATTTTAATTTTAACATGGTTACTATTTTGGAATAGATTTAATATTGATAAAGAATGGAAAAATTTATTCAACTGATCACTTGAAAAACATTCTGTTATTCATCTCACTAAATCATGCTAAAAAATTGAATTTGCTTTGTAAATTAAATTACTTTCCAGTATCCGTAAAGTAATCTACTGTAAGATTACATTGGGACTAAAATATTAAATTTAACAAAATCAATAATAATTAACGATTAATTAAGCGAAAGCCAATAAAAATATAAAAACTTTTATTTAAAAAATACCATTTTTAGAAAAAATATTTAAAACTGCTATTTTACTTTATAGAATATTTTGCAGTTATGAGTCATTATATAATTTGTATATTTCCAAATATTCATAAATACTTTCAAATGTGAGTTCATTACAATTTATATATTCTAAATATTCATAAAATTTTCTATATATAAATATATATATAAAAATATATATAAAATAGAGCATATTTTCCACATATTCAAAACAGGAGACTTTATCGTACTTATTGCTACATCTTTTTTACGTCCACTGCTTTAATCACTTCTCTTATTGGCAAACCGAATGTATACAAAACAAGACAAGAAATTTAAGGATTCAACAACCATTTGGCGGATTCACCCTTCTAAGTAGAAATGGACCATTAATCCGTAATAACACGCCGGAGAACTGTTTGTGCGTGTCGGGAATATATGCGGAATAATGTTTCTCGTCGTTTATACCAGCCAAGTTAAACGGAGGTGAACCACGAGTAGTATCGTCTTCCATAAATCCCGCCGTGAAAAACGTCGTGGCGCTCAGCCGCGTCGCGAAGGACGGGAGAAATATTGAGAGCCAGCTGCACTCGCGGATGTTGCGGAGTCTCGCTTGTCGCTCCTACATCCATGTGGTTCGTATAATATCTACTGCCGGGTGGTACGTAGTTACAACGTCGAACTTGCCGGGAAGTTGGCTCGGAAACTCCCCGTTGTGTCCTCGCGGGAGCAGTCCGGCTGCGGACCGTCGTTAAGTTATTTACTGCTCTGCGATTTTATTGAGATTCGCCACAACGTTAAGCTCACTTTGCACCACGGGGAAGCATGACCAACACTAAATCGTTCGTTTCCTCCCGACGTCGCTTTGGCATGGCCGCCACTGGTCGATGGCACTGATGCTTTTGCATGGTTCAAGCGGTAAAGACGCTAGGGCTTTTGCGCTTTTATCGGTATTAGCAAAGATCGTGAATGATTTAATAATGAGATTTAAGTGAGAAAATGGAGCGAGAGAAAAAGATACAAAATGAAAAAAGAAAAAGGAGTTAAACTGCGGTAAACAGAAGCACAATCGATTCCGATTATGAAAATTGTACACTTCGCTATTTAAATCATCTTTGAAAAAGAATTCTGTGAAAATTGACGATAAAAATATATATCAATTTTAAAAATGTATATCAAGAAAGATTTTCAAGATGGAGAGATAGAGAAAGAAAAGAAAAATTAAAAATAGTAACATTTATAATGCTAATATTATATTGAAAGTTGCTGTATTTTTTTCAAACCGTTATTCGAGCTGTAATTAATCAGATTTAAATATTGTAATTTTAAATTGGCAATTAAATTGATCTAGTAATTAAGTTTTTAATTTAGTATTCATACTTGCAAATACATATGTATTTGCAATCTTATTATCTTCATATTATTGAATAAAGTAAATTAACAAATAAAAGAATGTGAGCTCCATGCTCATGAAATTTACCTATTTTGCAACTGTGCTGAATCACAGTGTATAATTTATACGTTTAATTAAAGAATATACATAAGCATAAAGAAATATAGTTCACGGGCCCGTTTATTATTCGCTGTAGCGAACAGAGCAGTAACAAAATACCGTTTATGTTATTTAAAATTTGAATAGCTATTTCATCCCGTCACTATCTGTCTACGTTGGTAAAATCCCACCGGCTCTTCGTCTTGAATGCTGAAGATATAACGTAGCGGTAAAAAAAAAAAAGATTAATATTCGCCTGCGGTAACTTCGGGGCTTTCGTGACTGAGCATTAATCGACCGGACGTCAGATGCCACCTTGATGAAAGAGAGAAATGGTTACAACGATTTCACGGTGATACCAGATTAACGGTTGAAAAACCGTGACTACGATGACCGTTCTAAACCTCGAAAGAACGGGTCTTAATAACGAGTTATAAACATCAGAATACACAACGCGATGCAATCCTACAATAGTCGGACACAACACCATTTTATGCAAAACGACACGGCGAAAAAGAGAACCGTCGAGAGAATGGCGTAAGGATAAAGCCCGGATTTTTATTCATGTTGCCGTCGTGTCGCCATATTTTTATGCAGCCGAGTAACAGCGCCCGAGAGATTAATGGAACTCGACCGGCGTTAAACGTCTTTCAAACCCGCTGCTGTTATTCTTAAAGCTCAGCGTCGGTAAAACGACAATTTTTATCTCGTTGCTCGCCAAAATGGGAAAACGTCACTCTGAAGCGAATCTCGCGTTGACTAACTTAAACAAAATTAAATGGACAAATTTTTAATGATCAAAAAAAATAGACAAACGAATTTTGTATTTCGCATTAGAAACGCGCATTAGCTAAAACTAATATTAATTTAGAACTAAATTTTAATTTATGATGGAATTTTATTTTTATTTATAGATTATAAATTGTAGAACAGTAATTTTATAGTATAGTTCTGGAGGAAAAATATCAAACATTTAATTTTTTGTCGCAAACTAATTTTCTAATATGTTGAAAATAAGAAAAAAGTCTAGTAGGTATTTCTTTTTCGCCATATCTTGCGAAAGAAGAGAGAGAGAGAATCTTTTTTATTTTATTAAAACTATATTATAAATATCACCGTCTACGCTATTTCACGATTACTTTGAAATATTATATATAATATTAGTAATAGTTCATAATAGTTTATATGTTTATTGATGGAAATATGCATAATCGTAACAATACATAATTAAAATTGTGTCATAAAATTGTGTCATAAAATCAACAATATAATTTGACTAATACAGATACAGCTAGATATACAATATTCGTATTTAAAAAGACTCGTAATATACGAATTCACTCCTTTTATTCCTTGTATTTTATTGAATATTAATATACGATATTATTTCTATACTTTAGTGTACAATTGCAATCACATTTTGTAATCAAATATTTAATATTAAGTGCATTTCGTTAAACTTTAATGAACAACAATATATGACTATCAATCGTCATGCGTAAGTAAACGTGGAATTTCATCAGTGCAGTGCTAGTGTTTATTGTCAATTATCGTGGCACATATGTAATTATATGTATCGTTAATGTTAATGTATTTGTTTGTTAATAAATCACTCCAATCATATATGTTTGCACTTATGATATGTTTATTAGCATAAAATGTTATTTTAAGCAACAAATAATTTTGAAATTTTTGTCTTAGGACACTCTTTAATGTTTTTATAAAACTGATATCTTAAAATAAATGATATAAAGTGCGGTACAAACATATTTTTAGATATTGTAATATCTAAAATATACGAATCTAATCTTGATTTAATAAGTAATGTATTAGTTCGTTAGAGGAATGAGTTTACGTTGTGTTATTATTCATTGAAGTGCTGTATTTTGAGAAGATGTAGTATTGCATTCAATGTTTTTTGCATTCAGATTTCTTAACAAAATGATTTCATTTTAATTGAAAAACGTAGAGAGACGCGAAAAAAGTTGCTGTGTTTGTTAGGAAAGATTATCATATATGCGAGATAAAAGCGAGTCTCTCATTGTGTTAATTTTTTTCTATCGAATTTTTTTCCACACTAAAATAATCACTTTCCAAAACGAAAAAAGATTCATTATTTGCAACGTGTTCTGTTTCTCATTATGAATGTCATTATAATTACCTATAATAAATGAGTTAAAGTAGATGTACATGGTATACACAATATAAATGAAAGCAAAATAAAAAGGTTTTACGAGATTATCTGTTAAGATAATAAAATCCCGGGATATCATTTTTTTTGTTTCAATGTTTGAACAATAATTTTAAATCTTTTACAAAAAAAAGTTTCTGTGAAAATCATGTAAATAACGAGCATCACGTTTCGTGATCCAGCATTAATGCTTTTATCGACCGCTGTCTATACTGTATTGTATAGTCATAAATTATACATTTTCCCCTTTCGACTGACTCCGTATACTCGATAATAGAGATTCTATTCCATTCCACTGAAATCGAAATCTCATTAACGCAATAACCGACAACTTTCTAACTTTAAGAAACTCCCAAAATATTACTCCGATGAATTGTTATTAACCATGATGTTATTAACGTAACCTACAATTATTATAATATTATGTATTTGAAATGTAACAGAATAAATACTAACGATAAGTATTATTACTCCCACTTCTTGACTGTAAGTTGAAGCGAATAAAAGATATTAACTATCTATCTACTAAGTAATATTACATAGACTTTCGAAAGATTTGAGCTGAATTGAGAATTCTATTTGCCATTATTTCATATTCGCGCGGCAGAAAGCGTTTTATAAGAGATCAGGGAAATATAAAATGTCGACACGAAAGAACATTGTGAAATATTTATCGCGAAGCATTCATTAACTATAATACTTTAGCGTGTCAGAATTTCTCTCGCACGTGTATACATATTGCATACCCTAGTTCCAGAATAAATTACGCACGCTTGGAAATATGTATCGTGACGACTAGGACATAAATTGACGCCACGGAAGAGATAGCTAAATTTTTTCAAGCGCTTTTTACGCTTGAAAATGAGAACTGTTTAGAAATACAATATAATGGGTTTACACGCTTGTTAGCTTATATTCAATAAGAGTCAACGTCCAAATAGAAACGGATATAAGTTCGTCGCACGATTGAATATCACACGCGATTTCTCTATAATTTTAAATCACACGCTTTGCGCCGGCACAATACGAAAGAAGGAAATAAGCCGATTACTACGGATTGCTCGTCGTATAAGCCGCCTTATGAGTGGAAGAGCACACGCCAGTTGGTGATACTCAAAAAGCGGTATAATCCGCTATCGTGCTTTCAGTAGTCGTATTCGCAAAACCTCGAAACAAAATCTAGAGTAAGTTTCTTCGTGGGTCACGCGGATGCGAAAACTTCGGGGCCGCGAAAACTTTATTTTCTCTATTGCCGATAGATATTGCCCCTACGTGGATGGCCACTCTCCCGTGATTTCGCGACTATTGCGAAAACTTGTTATCGATCAAACCGAGCGCAACGATAGGTCCATATGGAATAAACTATGTTATATCCACCGCTTGAAAGTCAAGCTAGTTATTAATCTGTACACAGATTTGAAAGTCATGATATTTGTCATGTGCAGTTTGTAAAAAGTAATTCAGCCAATAATCATATCGCAAGTTAAACGATATTATTACATGCGCTGGCATTGATTTTTAATACGACTGATAAAGAAGAGGTCAAAAAATTATTAAAAAATTATTTTTTCATATAATTTTTATTTACGTATATTATGTTGACAGAAAATTAGTTTTGAATCCTTTAAAACGGAATCTTTTTAGCTATTGAAAGTTTTTAACTTTCTCTAAATCGTTGACCTATAACTTTCCTGAGAAAATTGATAGCTCCTTATAAAGTTGCTTGGCTAAATTGACGGATTTAGAAGAGTGAAAAATGAATTCGGACAAAGAAACGCAAGAAACGTATCTCAAGCAAAACGTGGGAATTCTCAAGCTGCATGCTATATTCTCGTCAAGCTCGTGATACGTATCATAAATGATATTTCGCGCGACGTAAGGGGTAAGAAGAACTTATCAACGGAAGACAGCATCCAGGGAAACTACGGCACGTCGCGCGCATTCAAATGATACAGTCCGTGGACCGAAGGCCAGGAGGGAATGACTGTGTGATGCGGGAAGCCACTCGTAGAGTGGCGTATTAGAGGGTTGGCGTATGGGGTTACGAGGGTATGTATGCTGCTCTCCTGGGCCACAACTTATCTCTGCGAGCCGCGGTCCGATGGGGGACTCAGATAAGTCGCGTACACGGTGAGAATGGCCCGAATGAAATAAATAAGAGTCAACGAGAAAAAGCTGTGTAGGATGGCCTAGAGTGAGGGACAAAGAAGGGAAAGGAGTGCGAGACGGCGATATCCTTGGTGGTGAATAAGGAGAGAACGCAGCGCGGTAAATGCGAGACGCAAGATGAAATGGAATTTCTGTCGGTTGGGTTAGATAAACAGCCGCAATTTTGCTCGCGCGACAGAAGCCAACCCAAACGACGACGACTACGACGAGACGCACGTTTTTCCACCTCCTGCACGAATCCTTTCTTTCTTCCCTCGCTATTTTCGGAGTTCACCGTTCCTCGTTTCGCTTAGAACACAACTTCTCTACTCTCCGTGCTTTATTTCTCGTTATATCGCTTCTTTTATTGCGATCGACTCGACCGATTCTCCCTTTATCTTCCTTATTTCCTCTTTCTGTACCTTCGTGTCGTTGATCCTCCATTGTCGCTGGAAAGCAGCGTAGCTACTGCAACATTTTGTAACTGTGCAGGGCATTTACTTTTCTCTAAACATCAACCTCGTGCAACCATTTGATATTTTCTTCCCATCTTCAATCTCTTCCCATCCTTTTCCATTTCTCTTGTGTTTGTAGATCTCTTCTGTATCCTTATTTCTTTGTATAGAAACTATATTATTTGATAGAATGTTTGCAACTGATTTTCAATTCGCTCTTCGTGCGTTTGAAATTCTCAGTTTTATTCATTCTCAACACGATTTATTTTATGGTGGTTAAATATTTTGTAGAGACAACAAATTAAAAGCATAGAATAATAAACAAATTACTGAGTTGTACATAATTCAAGTAATGGAAAGCCATGTGTAACATATTGATTGTTTATTAATAATATTTCATGTAATTTTCATGCTATTTCACGTTGCATGACAATTAACGTCACGAGTACGATCGTCGTATTCTGATGATTAATACATATGTGACTGTAATTAATCAACAATTTTACTTTTATAATTTATATACTTACCAAATTGAAAAGAGATGTCTCCATTTATCAAAAAAAATTTCGCCATTTTATTTATTTCCAGGTACAAAAATGTTTGATATAAAATAATAATGATAAATTGATTTAAATGCTTTTTGATATATTCTAATTAAGATAAATTTTGTTTTTCAATTGATAGACTTGATGTGTGCTCGTTCGATTATCTTAATTTGAAATATAAAATATCGAATGTTTTTGACATATATAAATATAATTTATATTGTGTTAAAATATCATTAATTCATAGATTGAAATATTAAATTTTATTAACAATAAAATAAAATAAAATTTTTTAAATATTAAATTTTTAACAATAAGACAAACATTTACGATTATTCTCTTTTTATCAATACTTTAATTCAAGTATAACTTGCACCGTGTTCTTCGCATTTGAAAATAATTATTATTTTGATTGAATGCGGAGAATAACACGAATGGTCAATCAAATAATTCGAGTAAAATTCAAAATTTAAAGAATTTAGCTGAAAGTAACAATAATAAATTAATTTACGTAATTTAACAAATAATCAAATAAGATATATCTTTTTCTTCAAATAGATATTATATTGTAAATATTAATAATAAAATTTTTGATATATTTTAAAATAATATTGAAATAATTGTTAAATTAGAAAAAAATATAATAAATAATAAAAAAATTAAAAAGAAGAAAAGAGGATCATTAATTAAAATCGGCGAGTGACCTCTAGAAATATTAGTCCGTTTTTATCGCATTCCTATAAACTCAAAATTGAACCTGTAAAATTTTTAATAAAATATTTGAGGATTAAATATATCTTATCACATAATTATATTCGATAAAGGAAGCAATCTTTATAAAATCATAAGATTATTTATACATTTTCCTAGAAAACAGGAAATAAAGAGCATAATAAAGTTCAATATGCAGAGTGCCGAGTAAAGTTTCGTAAGCAACTTTTAAATAAAAATAGGTAAATATATTTTATTGGCAAATTAAATTGCCTTGAGTTTATTTATCAATCGTTTATTTATTAGCAATATTTGTTTCATCATTAAAAATATTTCTTCGCACTATCTTAATAATTTATTCTTAGTTTATCTTCTATATCCCTCTATCTTATGGTTAATTATTCAACTTCTTAGTTTTTTCATTCTTTTATCACTAATGTTCTTGCAGCTTTACATCTCTCTCGTCTTTATCTTCCTACCAATCACACTTTGTCTCTCTCGTCCCCTTCCAACCTCTTGATTTATACTCCTCATTGATCTTTTTCACTAACGAAATCTTGTTCTTTATCTCTTGCGTTTTTACAACTCTACTTTCATTTTTCTTCTCTGTTCTTCATTCGCATGCATCCTATTTCCCCCGACATCATTGATACATATTATTGATCGCGTCTATCATAAACTGAGAATGATTATATTCGAGTAACAATTCAATGCTATAATTTACGGTAAATACTTTTTAAAACTAACGATTTTACGACGCATTTTTATCCAACAATTTTTTTTTTTTTTTTTAAATCCTGCTCATCACTCATCTATAAATCTATTCGCAGGATTTTTCGCGGATGTTGATATGTATTAATTTATTATTGTTACTTTCGGCCAAATTCTTTAAATTTTTAATTTTACTCGAATTATTTGATCCGGCCATTCGTGTTATTCCGCGCATTCAATCTGAAATAGTAATTACTTTCAAATACGCGGTGCAAGTTATATTCGAATTAAAGCATTAATAAAGAGATAATAATCGTAAATACCTATCTTATCATTAAAAAAATTTAATATGTTACATTAATAAAATTTAATATTTTATAATCTAAATGATATTTTAACGGGATTTCTCGCGGAAACTAGGCGGAAACACTTGTAATGAAACTCGTAATTGGGGTTACAATTGGTTTTGCATTTATTTCTCTCACATTACGAATTCACTTTAGTTTAACCGTACCCTTAATATGTTCGGAAGCGAGATATCGATATCTTCGGATGAGCGCCTACGTGGTTTGTTTGATAATAGCAAATACATATCGCTTGGAGTAGCCATCACTAACGATAACTCATGTCCCCTCGTAATACGGTAGAACATCTTTTCAAGCATTTTCTTTGCATCTTGCTCTTCCCGTTCGCATTCCCTATACTTGGTGACACATGTAACGCGCTTTTTCGTCTGCCGCCATTATTGCCGCCCTACATTACACACCTTCGTGCTCACCTCTTCTTTTTCCATTCTCGTTCGTGTAGATCGGAATTTCTTAGCGATTTACATCCCGCCGCGAACTATTACCGGCGACAATCAAACTATGTTTCAGCTATGTCTCAGCTATGCACCGCGATACACGCGCGCGGCTTTTGATTCTCATGTCTCGGTTGCACGCTCGCATAGCTATTTCCGCTCGCTCGTATATATACGTGAACGCATGCGGAAGCTGCTCGTGGTATATTTTGTCGAAGAGCAACTGACAAGGAACGGATTTCCACGTTCATTTATTCGGCGCACGATACATTGACGGTCGTCCCACCGTTTTGTCCCCACATATTTTCTCTCAAAATGATTTGACTATTGAAACTATATCTATCCTCTGTCACATTCAAATAGAGATATGACTACTTAGTTAATAACAATTAATTTTAAATTTCTAAAGAAATTGATATTTATTATAATTATAATATTATATCTTTATTTCTTTCCTCTGTCAAACATGGTATAATATTTTATACGAACCTAAGATGTTAGAAATTGTACACAACATATATAATTGTAAGATTATATCATGGAAAATTAGAATAACGTTTTAATTGTGAGAAGTTAGAAAAATATAATAAAAAAAAAAATTTCTAACATTGTGAGTTTCATACAAACATGCTCTGCTGAAACTTATCTTGTATAGAGATGTGAGAAGTGACTAAAGCCATGTGCAGTCTTCTTGAATTATAACTATACAAACATTCTTTATCTCGTAATAAATCAAAATAAATCTGATCCGCGAAAAATCTGAATAAAACGATGTCATATATCGCCCAATTTTCTTTCCGCGACCTGAATGCAGATCTCGTGCAAGGAATTTACGTGTTTGGATCCGCGTCTGATGTGTATTACGTGTGAGACCAGCGAAAATACGTCATATACTCGTGAGAAAAAGTTAGATAGATCAGGTATGTGATCTCGGTATAACTTCCGAATAAACGTCGTGCCTCGTTTATGGGATCGTATTGTTCTTTATAGTACTTTCGCGTACGCTCGTCAAGTTTTGTTTCGTCTCCATAGCATGAGTAGTTTATCAACCACGTATTTGCCGTATCGTACGTAACAACGCATACTTTATGAAACACTTCAAAGAACTTTTGCTTGGATTCACCGCAAGTATTTATTTTATTCACGTATTATTTTTATCGCGTAAATATAAGCGATGAAGAATGTAAAATGGTAAATAATATTCTTCGATTTTACTTTCGCATATTTTTTTCTACGAAAGTATTGATTTTAATTATAGAATTATAGAATTTAGCATAAAGTGGTACTTTTTACAGATTTAATATATCAAATTAAAAAATGTAATAATTTATATATATATATATATATATATATATATATATATATATATATATATATATATATACAGGTTAAGTAAAGCGTGCAAATTGTGATTTTTATCAAAGAAACCAAAAACTTTTATAAATAAGATAAAAATCTGTACTCTCTTTTGAAGAATTTGCAAATTTGCTGTTTCTTGAAATAAAAAAGAGTCGATATAGATACCGATATAGAAAACCATTTTATCTGTTGATAGTGTCGTAAAATCGACGCTATAAAGAAAAAAAATCACTCAGTTTTGGTTGACTTGTACTTTCGCTCAGTGGACTTTCCATCTCGTCGCACAACGAGCTCGTAACGAAAACTTCGAGCTCGTAAGAACTTCAAAGGTCGTCGTAGCTCTCAGGAACTTTCAAGGTTAGTCCACGTATTCGCGGTTGGATCGCCGATCCGTTCGTTAGCCAACTCCGTTTTCTTGCATCCCACTCGCGAAGTGCTCTCTTCTGGTCTTTATCGAAAAAACTTCTCGTGTTCTGAGTAAACGTTTTTACGATGGCCAGATGTCCCAACCAAGGTTGATTAACTTGCACGACCACTCGTCGTAAATCGAAACCGCGAATATATCGAACAGTGCCGCACAGTCTCGTTGGCAGTTCGTCGCCAATCCGATATGTGCTCGAATGAATCTAAAAGATCGAATTTCAGGAAAGACAGGAATTATTTTCTAATTTTACTGAAACAACAAATATCGTCGTGCGGAAAGACAACTATATATTTTATATCTTTCAATACATGTATGTATCTTTCTATAAAATCATTTATCGACTTCATACTCTTTACGTGAATAAAATTATAATTAAATGAAATCATTGAAAATCATTAAAATTGGAAAGGACTTGCATTATATATTTTGTGCAGCAGTCGACTTGCAAGAAAACAAAGGATCTTCTTAGCGCAGTCATCGTGCATTACATCGCGCGCTGTAAATATTATAAATTATTCAGGAGTGACAAAGCCGCGCGTTGTCGTTTGTGCTCCCGAAGGTCGGATTACCGTGACCAAGATGCTTCTTTATCCAAGCTTCCTTTGTCGTTAGCAAAATCTGCTCGCCCGGGTTTCCAATACGGGACCGTTCGAGACATCTCATTCCCAGTGAAACTTCATTATTCACCCGCATTTTTCACCCTCACGCCTCACTGTCTTTGAACAAATTTATCGCGAGAGGATAGCCAAAGTCCAAAGGAGTAACACGCTTGGATCGTTTGTAAATCAAAGTAATGATCTATATCAAACGACTACTATACTATTTGAACGCGAAACTCTTGTGAAAATTTTATTGTCCGGTATATACGGTATAATGAGGCGCTTTTTTATCCCGATCAAAAACGAAAAAGAAGTCAGTTATCATGGAAATTTCACGAATTATTTATGCGTTCTCCGCGTAAATCCGTAAATGTATTCGTCATAATGAACTGTTAGATTTGTGCTTTTTAAAAACTGAATAAAATTATCTTTATTTCGTATTCCGACAATTTCATAGATATTGCTTTATCATTCATGCTTAAAATTTGTAATTAACAGTCTTTAATTTCGAGCGATGCGACGAATTGATAATTACATTAGGACAGATTAAAGATAGAAAGAACAAAAAATTGCGCTGTATCGACAAATTCGGTAAACCCAAATCGACTCGTAAATGCAAATATTCGTCTAACCTGTCACAGCAACAACAAAAATACAAACGCAATTTTTTCACCTCTCGTGGGGTCGCCATTCGAACAGCGAGCTAACAAAAAATTACTGCGTACGTCAGCACGAAAATCTGTTCCGTACGTCGGAAAAAGTTGTGCCATCAAGGCAACAAAAAAAAAACCGTAATAATCAACTCGCGGTATGGAATTTCCTCTCTCGTCGGTGCGGTGCAATAACGTAGATGCGCGCGAATGAAATTTTGGGCTAAATTTTTCAACTGATCGACAGAAACCGATCTGGCAACTTTACATCGCGCGCAAACGTGTCGCGCGAAACAGGGTTAATCTGATTACGGATTCTCTCGCGATGCCCGGGGTTACAAGGAGCTCGTTTTACCAAGGGGGAAAATCACCGGTATTCTTAATTGAGGCCAGAGCAGAGGGGATCGCTTGTAGCAAATTTGATGCGGACCGATCCATCTGACGGTGCTGGCAATTAGCGTAACGCAATTTCGCCGTACGACATCACCTTCGATTCGCGGCGCGACGCGATCACGGATACACCTCGATCTCATAATTGAATCGCTCGCGTTGCATCTACCGTAGCGGAGAATCAACGCCATAAACTAATGCCGCTTGTGCCGGAGACGGTCAATGCGATTATCCCCGGTTCTGTAACCGGAAGGCGAGAGCTGTGAGAATCCGATTAGAGCGTGATCCGTTGGGAACAGGTGTCTTCGAGCGTGATGATTTATAAATGACGACAAAACAGCCGAACGAAGGCTGTTATTTGGCAAACGATACGGCTTATGCGATGCAACCCTCGAGGGTAATCGACGTAACGCTCACACAACATGGACAGTTTGAAACACTTTCAAAAAAAAAATTATTTAGAGAGCATGACACAAATATTTTATACAATATAATTAATTAAAAATTAATAAATTTTAATAATAATTAATAATAATAATTAATGTAACTATATTAGAATAAAATAAATAAAATAAATAATAATTAATGTTAAAATTATTTTTAAAAAGTAAGGAAATCTTGATTATCCAAATCTGCGGTGATTTTCCATAAAAAATAAATATTAATATAGAATTCTCGACACGTGACGTATATATCGAGGAACACTAGTTTGCTGAAATCCCTACCGAATGATCGTGTGGCACGAATAATCTCAAGACGAGAGAGCAATACCCTCGCGAATATTCGACTATGATACAAGATTACACGAGTTCCGGAAGTGCGGAAGTAACGTCAAGAGATCGAGGTCGAATCGTCGATTTCAGCAGTGCGCGACAACCGAAGATTTTTGCTCTCGGTATAACCGGGAGGGTCGCTCAAAGTTTGTAAAAATTGCCAAGTGCTAAAACGGAATTCGAAAGTCGTCGTCGTTGTCATTTATGAGCTTCGTGATCGACGTCAAAAGATGTGCTCGGTAAGGGAAAAGACACAAGACGGTCTTGCAAAAGCACAAGGACATTTCAGAACTTTCGTCGCATTTGTCGCGTAATAGCCACCCTTGCTGAAGTTTCATACAGGCGTATCCTCCCTATTTCTCGCTTTTTCATGGGATTTACATGTTGTTACGTTCACACTTTCGTCGCGCTATCTTTGCCTTCGCAATCCGCTGTGCGAGGTTTTCTTCCTACGCGAAATTGAAATTTTCACAGTGCGAATATAAACGTCGCTCCTGTTGGCATTCTATTTGCATATATTTGTTACATAAAGAGTTGGATATAAATAAATGTAGGTCTTTGCTTCAATTTATCTAGGTTCTGAAGGAAAGAAAAAGATGTTTTTTATAAAGTTAAATTTCGTATAATAATAAATAAATATTGTTCTGCAAGGAAGCGGACATATCTGTTAATAGAAGACAAAAGAGATGCTTTTTATAGTGCTAAATTTTGTATAAATAAATAAATATTGTGCTGCAAACAAACGAATATCCGTCAATTCACTGCTCGCTTTTTATAATGGGTTCTCATTTAATATTATAACGAAATTATAATGAAATTAATTTAATATCAATACGATAAAGTTATTTAGTGGGAACGTTTAATTTCAAAGGAGGAGGATCAATAAGACCTGTTTTCGGCCTCCTCCAAAATTGGACCAAAATGGATGAAATCACTTCCTTAAATCCTTGGAAGTAATTTAGTCGATTCCAACCAAAACGGAAGTATTTGAAGCTCTACCAACATATATATGTGTATATAGATATATAACTAAATATCAACTAATCATATATAACTCAATATCATAATAACTCTAATCAAGCACCCCACTCTACATGGCTTCCTAAGGGACGATTACGTGTTTACGATTTTACTGTTCTCATGTGGAGAATCAACAAGAACAAATAATATGATTTCAATCTTGGAGCTTCTTAAGAAACTATTTTCTAAAAATCTATCCATATATATATATACATATACGCCATTGTGGTTCCATCCGTTTTGTCATGGAAAGTACATGTAGCTTCCCCAAAAATTCTAAACAAATCGTCATTCACTAAAGGCACATTACTAAAGGCTCCTCCTATGCATTTTCACTAGTCTCATCGATTTTACTACACATACCTACGTGCTTATACATGTTAGAGGGAAGAGAAGAGGTAGCAGCACTGTAGTATATCCATATATGTATTTATGTATTTTGAATCAGAAGTCTTTTCATCCTTTATATTGAGTATATTCAGTTATCTATATACATATATATGTCGGTAGAGCTCCAAATACTTCCGTTTTGGTTGGAATTGACTAAATACTACTTCCAAGGTCTAAGGAAGTGATTTCAACCATTTCGATCCAATTTTGGAGGGAAGCCGAAAACAGACCTTATTGACCTTCCTCCTTTGAAATTAAATACGTTCCCGATAAATAACTTTATAGTATTGATTACACTGTTAACAAAAAATGCATAAGAACAAAAACAATCGTTTCCCATAGTTTTTTGGACGCTGAATACGATCTCGTTTAAAAAATTGTTACATCACATTATAATTTTTTGAGAAATTTGCGGCTAAAGTTGCAAAAAGGGTTATTTTTAATGTATTTTAGTGTATCTTGGTATTATAATAACTATTATAACTATAATATGTGATGTGTTGGAAAAATTTTTTATTGCAATCAAAACTAAATACCTTGTTATACTGTCTAATAGTATTTGTTGATCCCTCAAATAGGGTCGTCAAAGATTAGGGTCAAAGATTAGGGTACAAATGATTAACCAACAAACCGGGTCACATTCTGAGCGGCCACGTTACCGGAAAAAAGGTGTCTTTGATAAACCGCGGGTGGCCAAAATTTTCAAATCTTAATTGCGGTGAAATGGTGTGTAATGACGTGAAATATTGCCCAAAGAAAGATGCTGACTCTTATTACGGCCGAGCGGGCTCCAAACCTTTTAATCTGAAGCCTCCTGGCCCCGGTGCCTGCAAGAAAATGCTGACCCGTCAGTTCCACCGCCAATCTGTTACGGTCGCGAGAGAGTATTTTCGCGTGCGCTCTTTTTTTTATCCTTCTTCGCGTTTTCCTTGGCCGCTGCCGCCTAACATCATCATTTCCTGGCACGAATTTTCACGTGCGATTTTTTTGAGTGTTTTTATTGCAAGACACAAGTAGAAAATCGTGGAAAATCGGTGACAATTCCCATAAAATCAAGAAATATCGCCAGAAGTCAGCTAATTAAATTACATCTCGACAAATTACATCAACGCTTTTCGTGCACGGTTTTCCTTTACCTTTTATCTGTGTAAATGTTTTCATCGAAACTTCGATATTTTAAAGAGCGGTGATATTTAAAGGACTCCGTTATGCTTTCATTCTCATATTATAACACGATATGGAATTTTATGCATGTTTTATATTTATATAGCAAACAATAAATTAAGTCCGATGATGAAACTGAAATTTCAATTTTTACTTTTTGAAGGTGAGAGAAAAGACATAAAATTTTATCTCTGCGTTATCTCTGCTTGCGGAATTTTCGCGGAGGAAACGGAGCCCGGCTCGTTGCCAATTAAGCGCAAACGACTCGTTAGCGAGGAAAGCGACTCACGGTTTTATTTTAATCTCAAACAATCAAAAGCTTCGACAGTGTCGGCTGCATTTTATTATCTCACGTGATATTTTGTTTCGCGTTGCGAAGTCACATTTACACACTCGCTGGTTAGCGTCCTTATTTATTCGCTCGTTATAATTATAACGCCCTTGCGTCATGTTTAATGGGACGAATTTCCCAGTGAAATGTCGCGCCTACACACAGTGCATCGTACCGAAAATTCAATTTCCAGCAAATATACAAACGGTAACACCCGCGGGCCTCACTGGCGCATTAATTCGAAAATCACGGATGACCAATCAAGCCTGACGCGAATTGACCGCGACGCGAGCTATCTTTTTTATAATGAATCGCGACAATGTAATCGGTATTATTCAAAAGCGTTGCTGAATTTAAAAAGTTCCATATGTAAATGTAAAGTTTTATAAAAATTATAATAGATGGATATAGTAATACACATTTTTAATACAAAAATTTCCAATTTAAATAATTGTGACATTTTTTATAAAATTATTTTCTAATATTATTAATATTTTTTATTATTTCTTGATTATCTTAGGACGTCTATTAAACAAGTAATTATTGTCTTAACATAATTTATTAATCAAGAGTGTTGAAGCAATCACAGAATTGCTAACACTCCGCATAATTACATAGTTCATCTTTTTTGAGCATTTCCTAACGATTAGATCGATATGATATTAGATCAATATACTTCTACAGTTATTTTCAGAATTCTGCTACAATTATTGGCCTCGGGGGTTCGCAAAGACGCATGATGCACGCGGCAGGATCATAGGACGAGAAAGAGCGCAGGCGCCGTGCCCAAAAGCGATAGTCAGTCGTCGGCGGAAGCTGAAACGCGCGGCTTCGGGGCCGCCACAAACGCAAACGTGTGGTGTAGCCTACGGCGTGATAACGCCGACGCAGGTGTATTTTGCGCGCGCCAATTACCAACGAGGACCGGCATATTCAGCTCGCGATAACGATCCGGCCGCGCGAACAGCCGCAGACAATGCCCCAAGATTATTTCTTTCGATCGTTCAGTGCATCGTAATAAGGTTGGACCACCAGAATATAAAAAAAGAGAATCTGCAATTGAATTCTACACATTAAAGTGAGTACTATGCAATTCGTTCATGTGATATTCGTTCTCTTGCATAGTTACTTGAGAGCATGGTATATTCTGCAGTACATTATTGATGGAATGGAATCACGTCGCCGGTAATTTAATCAGCCAGAAAAAAATTAACAAATATCTCACAATTCTCTCGTTATAAAAATCAATAGCAATATGTATAAAATTCAATTTTTCCCAACGATATTTTTTTCAACACGCTTTTGCATTGCCAGTTATATTTTAATGTTTTAATCAAATGCAGTTACAACCTATCGCTAACAGCACCTTTACATGTGTATATACGGGTGCTTGTGTGTGTTTAAGCGCCACACACGTGATAAACCGCTGTATAGCATTGACCTGTGAACGGCTGCGTAGAAATCATGAAACACGATGAGGATACTAAACGAGTGTAGAGCTTAATTTACGATTATCAATAACCACAATGTTTTATGTAATAACATTCGCATGATAATTAATTTCCCAAACGTATATAAATATCCTACTTTTCTAACGGTAAGCCACGAAAATCTTCGTGACCCATAAATGTATTAAAATCGATAATTTCAATGCAGTAAATTCGTCCATGCAAGAAATATGAACGAGAAATGCTAATAAAATGGCATTTTTCATACAACCAATTGCAATCGTTGAAAATTTAATTTAATTTTATCTGATATTAATTTGGAGAATCAAATTATTAAAGATTAACAACGAAATTTAGATTAGACATCGACTCGACCGTCAACTCGCCTTTTATTTACAATTACACTCATTATGTGTTATATATATATTATTATATAATAATATAAATTTTTTATTATTATTACTGTTATTGTTCCAAATTTCGTTGTAATATTTAATTTTGATGTATGAATATTGAAATGTCCTCATCCTGATATATTGAAATGTACCGTGCAGGAAATACTAGGAAATCAAAGTTCACAATTTAGATAAAGATCGCGATATCGACCTTTAGCTGCTGTTGCATAATGTCGCCGCGGGTGTCGACCGTATCTAGAATCTAATCAGTTCATCCGATTTCCTGGCGTATGAATTGCGGGAGCGGTAACTACTGCTCGCTGTGAAATACGTCTGACCACGGGTACCGTAACTACTGGCCGGCATAACTCGAGATAAATCTCCTCTTCTCGAGGCAGTTTATTTCCTACCGGCGAAATTTGCAGATTCGAGTATTCCTATCAATCCGCACATGTAACCGCATACTGTACTATAGATGTTATTTGAAGTATGTGAAAATTCTAGGGGAAGAATTTTAATGTAAAAAATTTAATGTGACATCGAAATATTTATACAGACATTTTTTTTACCCAGCAATTAATATGCAATGAAATATTTCTATATATATATATATATATATATATATATATATATATAGTGTGTATGTATGTATATATATATATATATACCTTTTTACATATATGTATAATTTATTAATATATAATTTTTTATTTTTATTAATAATAAAATATAGGAAAATAATTTATTTCATACATTTTCTACTTGTCCTGCAAATGTCCTCTAAATCTAAAAAAATATAAATAATGAAAGAAATATAAGGCCAATCAATAATGCTCGAATATAGAATATAAATTATTTAAATAAAATTTAATTCTGAAAATATAAAAAGAAAAAAGCATGCAAAATATGATTGTAAAATATTCAATTAAATAAAATTTTCTAAAATGCGCAGTTCTGCACGAATGTAAAACTCAATTAATAACTCTCTCATTATAATAATAACTACAGATGTAATACATAAAATGTTTGTTAACTGCAATAATTACCTGGATAATCACAATATTTAACTGTATAATTACTAATTAATTATGTTATTAAGTAACTAATTATAATAATTGATAATTTGCACGTACTAAGTAACTAACATCTATGTTGCTTTTATTGGCATATGTATATAATAATAATTATAATATTATACTCTATTGAAAATTATAAAATTTACGGTAATATAACGTATAGACTTTTACGCAAAGCGAGTACAATAATGATTTCTCTATAAGTTATATGTGTTATTATTGAAATTCCTAAGGAGATTACACAAAGACGTAACAAGCTCTAAAAGGAGCAGAAGCTTTTAAAGGATTAATTTCCTGCCCGTAATTAGTTACAGGCATTGTAACTTTCGTGTGTATAAGTATTTGTTTTGCTTCCTATGTACTTCGTCAGACTTGTTACGACGCCGCAATTAAGGGTACTAACACAAACTTTATAATCAGCTACCGAAAATTACAGAATTATAACGACATGGTCACTTCATTTGTGATAATTACAATGCTACACAGGGAAATCGTTAGATGATCAAATTGCAAAAACACGATCTTAAAAACCTACCGATTTTTTCAAGAATATACGAGTATCAGTATCAATATTTATTTAATATTGACATTAGATAGAACTAATTTTAATATTTACAACAATTTTGAGAAATAAATAAAGATTTCTCTCGATATTTTCCCAAAATCGTGTAAAATCAATTAAAACATTATTCGAAAAAAGAGCTTGCTAAATTTGAAACATTCTGTATACTGTATATATATAAAAATTTAAATAAACTGCTATGTCTCTTTTGAAGAATATTGACCCTATCGAACGACAGTAACTCATAAATTGTCTTAAGGATATGCTATTCGGATTAGTATTGTAAATTCTCGTTTTCTAAACAAGTGGTAATAGTATAGATTTAAAGAGACTTACGAAGTTAAGACTGAAACAGTGGGAGACATTTTACGAAAGAGTTGATCCGCTAAGAAAAGTCTTGGTACGCGATGTTCTTTATTCAGCTGTAGAAGAAGCTCCCACCCAGGATATATCATTCGCGCTAGTCTAGTCGTTCAATTTAATAACGGCTGTCTGACACTATACGTGACCGGATTTCTATTCAATAAATTGCAGGAAAAGAAGGTAAAGTTTCTTGACTTTCAGCACCGCGCTCGTCTTTTCATTAATTCGTGAATACAAGTTTAATCCTCGAAAATGGCAAATCTTCGAGATATATTACCGAATAATACCTATGACAATCTCTTAATTATACGTCTGATAATAAAAATTAAACGATCCGATAAAAACACATGCTTTTTTTCGTTTATTAATACAAACAAAAATAAAATATAAAACTTTTCTCGCAGTAGTAACTCTTATTACAATTTTAATTAAATCTATGTTAAAAAGTTTTTCACTAACAGTATGAATCTTTTTGTGTTAAAATATTATTTGTGATAAAAGCAGAAAAGCGCGTATTTTTTCTTGTATTTTTTTCTTGCTCAATTTACTCTGTTATTTGCTTATAATAAGCAAATAACAGAATAAATGGAGAATAAATGGAATTAGCAGTATACTTTTCAACGTGCAATCATAAATTATTATGCCATTTGTTTGCGAGTGTATAAAATTACGTACAATAATTAACTAATTAAACAAGATAAATACACTATTAATTGTATATTGAAGAGTCTGAAAATAAGAAATTTAAAAAAGCGAGAAATTTTAAAAACTCCACCATTTTTCCCTTATTTCTGTCCATGCATTTTATAGACTTACTCGTCTGATCCTTCTATTACGAGGGTTCAGTGACCTTAACTGTTCTCTGAAAAAACTTCGAACACTCGGGAGACAAAACAGTGGTCACATGATTTTGCGGATCTTCGCGCAACTTTTTTCCCTCTGAACCAGCCGCACCGAGTTGCGCAGAAAGGGACGGGGCACAGCTGGTGCTTAAGGGCGGAGAGAATTTGAATAAAACCTGCGACGAATAGGGCTTTACCTTATCCTATTTCCCTTTCGCGTCGGAAAGAAATGCAAGTTCTACGCTTGGGAACTCGTAAAAAGCCACGCACAGTTTCTCGACATCGGCGAACCGAAAGCGGTCGAGCAAATCCCCTTATTTTCTCCTTTCTCCTCCGTTTCGACCACCTCGATCGGCTACGTCGAACATTGGCGAAACAGTCGATTTGCGGCTCGTCGTTTCTCGGTTCGCGCAAAGATATCATCCCGCCGCGGAATATTCTATTTGTTCTCGTTGTCTCGTGGTACTATCCAGAATCGTTAAGAGCCATTTCGCCGATGGCATTATTCCCCGCCGTCACATACACGAATATGGAGTGTAATACGTCTACCGAGATTACGCATTTTACTTGAGACAAAGGGATAGGATTAAAACGATGCTACGAGCGTTACGCCTTCGAACCGAGGCAAGGTTTAATGCAATCTGCAATGCTTTCGAAGGAAGCGTTTAACTGCGTTTATATGCACTGGCATAACCAACGAGCTTTCTGCAGAGCGTTAATGATAATGGTCTTTCGTAATATCGACACTGCGTTGCGACATTTCCGTAATTTTGACAAATGACAATGCGATCGAGATGAGCCAAAGATGTTAATAAGTATTCGGCGTAAGATGCTTTAACACGAAGAAAGAAGAGACAAGATTTATATATGCTGCAATCTTTATCAATAAATACATCCTTTAAATATCAAGTGCAAGGTAACAAGTTTAAAAAATTGAATAAAAAAAGAACTGAAAATACCTAACATTGATTTCTGCGAGGACCCATTATCCACACGTCTGTTGTTATCCGTTACACAAACTGTCGTAATACTTCGAACAAATATTTGCTATTGGACTTTCGTTTGTAGTTATTCTTTCTAAAGCACACAAGATCCAATCTTAAACAAAACATTTATTCTAGCGGGAAATCCAGATTTTATTCGCACAGTGACTTTTCCAACGGAAAAAATTTTATTCTCTCAGCATTGTTCGACTGGTCTATCAGGATGGACTACCATTGAAAATAATCTTTCAATGTGAAGAGACCTCACTTGACCGTGCAGATAAATTGCGACTTACGTTTAACATAAAAATTTACATAGATAATTAGCTTGCGACAAATCCAGACTACAGTTTCTCATAAACGTTGCGGAGATTTCTTCTCGTTCACACTTAATCCAAAAAAATCTTTGTTTTTCTAAAAAGAGACCGGCGTCTCTCACGGTGTGTACCCCGGATGAAAATCAACTCGCCTGACAGAATGCCGAGACGAGCAAAGTCCCATTCCATTCACGCCGTTTTCAGATACGCCACAACTACAACGGTGCAGTTGCGCGTAGTGGATATTTTTTACTTGCATGGATGGCTATGCGAGTATGCGTTGCAACACACCTTGCAACGGCATCCCCAGCCATCGTATCACCCTCAAAGCACTTGCTTCATTTAACTAACAGTTCACGAAGTGGAATATTCTATGTCAGATCCCATTCTCTCCGCTCTCACGCTCCATTTCTGGTTACTTTTTTCTTTTTTTTTTCTCGGCGTACCCGCAAACGTCTTTAAGACAACAACCGTTTATAATTTTTAACTCCATATTAAACTCAGTGTCTCACCTTCTTTAAAGTTTAATTATAATCAAGTTGGAGTTGCTACGCGCGTATAAAATAATTAGCATAAAACAACGCGTTGCGACGGAGTTAATTTTATGCATAGTCTTTTAATAGGGTCACATAAAAGTAGAAAGAATGGACTGTGTAAGACATCATAGTTACCTACAGGAAACATAAATTTCTTCAACTGTACAACGTTTCTTCCAGACGTTAAAATAAACTTAGGTTTCTATTGCATCACGTCACATAACTTATATACGAAATTAAACTCGCAAATGTTTAACTTGAAATGGGAAAAATACCAGAAATTTATTATATATACATAATATATTAAATGTGATTTTTTACATTTTTAAATCTATTTATTGATATTAATTTATAATTCTAACGCGCGCTTTTGACCATGTTATTGCAGATTTTATCTGTTAATTTTTCATAACAAACTTATGCTCGTTGCAAAACACATGTAAAATCAGTTTCTATTTTTTTTCAATCTTGAGCTCATTTATTCCATGAAATGGAATATTCCGTCTTCTCGGTTTTGTAAAATTTCTGACTGCCGACGACTTTTTGTTGCCCAGATGTATTTTAATACGGCACTGTGTCTGTTAATGTGATTAACGTGCAGATTTTCACAGTATCTCTGCAAATCTAATCACCAGCGGAGTTGCACAGAATTAAATTCGCGTTGCGCGAGATAACACAAGATCTGCAGCAGGAAGTCGGAATTGCACATTGATCTCTGCTGGCATTTATTTCGCATTTCACACAAGTAATTACAGTAATACTAATTGTAAGATACATTTCTTGACAAATGAGAAAAGCACAGAATTGTCATTGATTACGTGGTAATCTAACAATAAAATTTAAATGCCAGAACTTTTACCTTCAAATAATTTTAATATATCTTCTAACGCGATTTATTTTCCTGCTACACAGTGACCGACATGACAATTGTTATCTTTTAATTATATCATTAATTATATCATTAATTATGTACATTCTAATGTTGCTCGATTCTCGCAGTGATCCAAACTTATCGAGAGCGAAGTTTTCGTATGCAGAGCATTCCTCGTCACACCAATTCGCTAGCAAACTGTCATCTTCAAATCAGCTGCCAGCCATCCTGTATGCACGATAGGTAATTCAAGCCGAGCTTCCAACTTATCCATCCGCCATATGCGCGAATCTGCCGCAACTGTGCATCCAAGGCGTCGCCAACGGTGCGCGTCAAGTTCCCAACGGACACTCGCCTATCATTCTCGCCCAACGGCCTTCTCGTCTGTCCAATATCTCGCGAAGTGGAATATCTCACTTCCTCTAGATCCTACAGTTTATAGTTCCTCGTTCATTCATGCGCGAACCCATACAATGGCCGAAATCGTTTCCCGCACCCGCGGTACCACATCATCTTCAGCGCACTCATCATTAAACGAAAGAACGGGACCTCGCCTTGCCAGATTTTGATGGCCGCTCATCTTGTTTTCCGAGTTTCTCGAATGGCCCCCAACTCATAAAATTCAAATGAAAGAACGAGCGTCGTGTGCGTCATAGCTCCTATTTTCCATGCCAAGCGTACCACTTTTCGTTGTTTCAGAGAAACCCCGTTGTGCAAATTCTGTTGGTCGGAAATCCGAGTCCAGGAAAAAAATTCTGTCGAATTTTTTAAAAGTTGGGCTTCTATCGGTGCTGAGCAATGTTTGAATGCATAATTAATAATAGCAATCAAACAATAGCTAAGCAATTTGTCCATTACTATTAATTATATTATATTAATTATATTATTAATATATTATTAATGTTCATATAATAACCTATATAATAATCCTATATAATAATCCATATATATATATATATATATATATATTAATATCACATTTTTTATTACATAGCACTTTAATATACATATTCAATATAATATTTCAATAATACATATATGTATATTAAATATGATATGTATATTATATATTAATAGGTCATATTTATTTTGTAATATGAGCTACTAAATGCAAAGTTAGACATTTTCGATAAATTAAAATTAATTAAAATTATTTTTAAATTCAATTTCTATTTGGATTGTTCATTTAATTTAATATATCATAGACATGACAAAGAGAGTAAACTAAAAAAGTAGCCAGCTTAAGAAATGGAATTTTTCAATTCCATTTTCAATTAAACCCAGAAGCATTCAGTTTCCAACGAACCTGTATGGATCGCTTTACAAACTAAAGGATGTTCGTATATAATCTATATTTTTAATGATAGTGGGTGTTGTCGTGTAAAAAAAATGTAGTTACGTGAGAAAAACAATTTTATTTCGAGCGGCTTATCTACTGTTGCAGCATTCACGATACTTTTTATTATATAACAGATTATAACCAAACGTATTATTTACGTTATGTAGAGAAATTCAATACGCGATATCAAATTGGCTCCGCGGTACAAATGTTAGATATAGTATAACACAAATTCGATTTTTATTGCGTAACCTATCGCATTGATCCGCTTATCTAACCTGCTAAAATTTTGCTTTTACTTCGATAGCGTTAATTATCGCGCTACCCTCCGTGCGAAATGATACAATTTTATAATTACACCAGTATATAACATTAATCGACTCGATTAAAGCATGTAAAGAAAATTACACCCCGCAGTTACCGCATATAAACTCGTTGATGACACATACGAACGTGGGGGATGCAAATAGATTTATCAATTCGACCCATCTATTACATAGGGACACAAAAGCGAATCGCCACTAAAGACCACGCGCCCGCGCACACAATCGCATCCTCTACCAGTGATCCGCATCGGCCATTTGATTATCATAAATAGCATCTGCAGCGAGAATCGCGTTCTCCACGGGTAGACAGTTCATGCCACGAGCGCGATAACGAAATCGGAATATCGATAAAAGTGTATCTATCTAGCTTAGAACGATTTAATTTCAAGATAATGTCATTGCCAATATTCTTCGTTATCCTCATTTTGCAATCTCTGCATGCTATACTTTCCGAGAAAATCAACAATTTGAAGCATTTTAAATAGAAATAAAAAATCTATACTCTTGTATTTTCGTAATTTTTAGCCTGATAACTAAAGACAAAATAAATTAGATGCAATTTTTCGACAACTCATATATACAATGTTCATGTATGCAACATATATGATATATGTATATGTATATGAGCTAGAGTTAATATATTTATTTAAAAGAAGTTTTTTTAAATTTATTCCATTTGAGACTATGAAAGAGACTTACTGTAAAGTAATATATTGTTATATATAAAAACAAGTTACTATAAAAATAATTTAATAAAGTTATTCGAAAATAATTTATTATTTGGAATTAATCTATAAAAATCTATTTATATTTATATATATATTTATTCATTATTCATATATTTATATATATATTTATTCATTATTCTTAAAGATCTATTTTCCTAAAAGTGCAATATTTGTACTTGAAATTAAATGTCAGGAGACTTTTTATAAATTTTAGCACTTTCTAAAAAAAATCATTGACCTCTATTCAATTTCTCTCATTAAAAAAACAATCTATTCGATGTATATGGAATAATATACATTACATATATTAACCGCAGTTTTTCGTCTAATCCTAATTCTTACGACGAGCACTACATAGAATCAACCGTTACATAAAAGTAGAAAGAAGCTAGCTCGGACGTAGAGTTCGGGTCACGGGCTATTTGCTAGCAGGATTTTCGGTGACGACCAGTCGAGCTTACAAAGTAGCTTGGTATTTTCCTTCAAAGTAATGTTGGGTAAATGAGATTAGACGGAAAATCGGATTAACGTTAAAAATCGACGCTTTAGAACAAACGTGGCAATTAGACGTAAAAGCACGTACCATTTGGTAAACAAATAAAATAATAGAGTAACTGTAAGTGGTACTTATCGGTTACCCAACAGACTTACATATTTGCTTAATTAATTCAATTGTTAAATAACATTAGTAACTATAAAAGCTTAAGTCTTCTCGTCGAGAGATTATTTTGAAATTGCTGCAAAATTGCATTAACATTGTATTCTCCGGCATTGTTAATGGTGGAATAGTAAATGTTTAATTCAGTTCGCGACAGAGACAGAGCTAACGGTGACACAAAGCTGTTTGCAGTATTTTTCAACATCATAAAAATTTATTTCTTTATTTCCTGTCATCACGGTACACGCGCGATACTGTTCATATTAAAACCGTGCATTATCCCACACTCACTATTAAGAGCTCCATATCCATTAAAATCTTCGGCAAGAATAATCTCTACGCGCGTAACAGTTTTTCCGAATCGATTATCGGAATGAACACAGAAGTACGCGCGATATTAAAAACTGGAGAACCTTTCAGTGTTCCGATTCAATAGATAAAGAAGAGGCGAACCTACGAGATATACCGTGCGAAGGACAACGGCGCGAAAAAGCGATCGTAACATCATTTCGTTGCATGAACAAAAGCGAAGAGCGATAAAATGCATCGCGTTATATCATTGAGCGATGTGTTCATTCTTCATTCATGTCTTAACCAATCAGACGACAGTGCCCCGCAGAAAGCAAAGTTCCGAGGTGAAACTCGGTGTCTCGTGGAGCGAGTTAACTAGGAAGGCCATTAGCATAGCCCGGGGATGAGTTTCGGTTAATTTCGCGGTTAGGCACCCGGGGCCCCACCCAAAAGTGCTACCGTATTCCAGTAGTTCTCCCTCAGGACTACTGCCTGCGGGGTCAAAACAGCGAGCGCTTGGCGATTGCAACTTTATTCACGTGCACAAAAAATTATCACTGTTATCGTTGCCGTGTAAGCCGAGTGATATCGAAAATTTATATTAGTCGCGAATTATGCAAGTGGATAAAATCTGCAGGTTATGCGATACAGTTTTATTTTTGTGTTAATTGTGCTGCTACAAGATTATACCAGAGAAAACGAGTCGTAGTTCATAGATATTCTATACTTTAATAACTTATTTCTGATTTTGAGGATAACGAGTAATAAAGTAACGAACAGATGTCGAAATTAAGGGTTAAAATAGGAAAATCATGGAAAGGGCTGAGCTTCTGGCGCTCTTCTAATTCACATGATGTATTCTGGAAGCATCGTTGCTTCTACCGTTCAACTTTGCACGCCGCTGCTGCAAAGCGAAAATATTTAAAATTCGAAACTGGATTAGGCAAACTGTGAATAACGAAAATATCAAAAACTCGATATTTCAAAAATCGAAATTTTCTTGCTATTTTAGCTCGCGCTTGCAATTCAACGGAGGCTGCCAACGAAAGCCAATCGTAACGCACGCCGTTGAATTCCGCCTGCATACGCCCATGCTTTTCGGCTATGAGTAACTTTCGACGTGAGCCACTAAACTCCAAACACACTTCGCCGCTTCTCATTTCGCGCGCGGAGCCCAAACGTTTTGGGGATGCGCATTCATAGTACCATGCGCACGTGTTCTATGCGCTTCATTTCAGACGCTCACCGTTGAACAAAGTTACCGAGCATATCCTTACTGCTTTCGCGTACCGTTATCCATGTGAGAAAGGCAGGAAGAAGACAAAAAAGGAAAGAAAAAAAGCAGGCATAATAATACATAGTATGTTGCAGAGACGAAAATTGAGGCATGTTAAATAAAATGATTTGATGTACAATTTAACAATCCTTTTCCTACCCTTATTGTTCCATGTTTGTCCTTTCTGAGTTTTTGCTCTTTTCTCCGCTTGTTGTCTCATGTTCGATCGTCGTTCGTGTTTTTACTTCTGGTATTTGTACTATTTTTCTAGCTTCCATTGTCAGGGATGTATCATGAACACATGTAGAACACCATTGTCGGTCATTCATCGAGAAAATCGTAACACTTGTAAAAAAAATCAAAATATATTTACAGGACAGCCTCTAAAATTTTCATCTATATTTGTTATAAACTAAAAATGTTTCACAATCAGTATATATAATATAAGTAAAGAAGAGTCAAAGGAAAGCACATTATCATTAAAGTAAAATATTATCATTAAAAACAAATATACAGCTTTATTGCCTGATAGCAAACAACCAACGTTTCGAATTTCATTCTCATCAGCGCTAATTACTTCAAATACAATATAAGACAATTAGAAATGACATTATAATCGAATTAATATTCATATTAAAAGAATAGACCCTAAAGGTTTACAACAGTTGTCTGTCGGATAAAGTTGTATATTTGTTTTTAATGATAACATGACAACATAATCTACACGGTCTGTCCTGTTGGCCTAATAATACTTCTGTGTGAATAATAAAACTTCTTTGTCTACCGAGTTGATAAAAGTATACAAATTCACACAGAGAAGTATGTATTATTATTGGACTACCAGCTCGGAGATCCAGCTCGGAGAGAGACCAGACATATTTTTCTTAAATTGTTAGATACATACATTGGTAGCTTCCTTATTTGTTATTACAACAAGCGTTTGAAATCTTCTTTTGAGTAGTTCAGTATATATACATTTTAGTTAAACCAATCTTGTTATGATAAAATTATGAACACGCGAGAAAAGAGTATCTACATTGGATAATTTTCATTTACTAACTGTCCTAAAAAACCATTACTTTAATTTTAACGACAGATTTCCTGATCAATTTACAATCGATTTTAGAAAAAACATAAAGGAAAATCTAATACATTTATTGCATAAATAGAAACAAATTAAAAAACTTCAAACTTGTCCTGCATTAAAAACATAAATAATATTCAATTTCCAAGATTAAGTTAATTAATTAATTAAGATAATTCATATTGGAGATCCTCTATTTCTTGCATCTGCGAAACTTTTAATAGAACGAAGTTTTCTGAACAAGCAATAAACCTGACGTCGAATAAAAGCGTCGTTCCGATTTATTAAATCGCGTTCGACGCGGACGCATAATACGGTGGCACAACGGCATTTACATCGAGCGACGATACGTCGCGGCTTGACAAATCGTCTCGTTAAGAAGTTATTCTCCGTGGTCATTGGTAGTCTATTTTCTACGCCATGAACGTGCATTAAGTCGTTTTAGCAACCGGAAGACAGCTTAAGTAAAGTGTCTCGAGATACCGTTTCTCTACTTCTCCTCTCATTTTCCATTTCGTTATCCGCCATTGTCTTTGCTCCGCTCGTCAGGCTCGTCTCGTTATTTCTTCAGCTTTTTTCGCACGTTATCAGCCTCTCCATCGCTATCTCTCGTCTTTCTTGCGAAAGATTCTAATGATTATATTTTATCCGTCTAACGTGATATAAAATACATACAGAAGTGATGCAAATAAAATGTCAGGCATTCTTTTTGCAACGTGTTTTATTGCAATATAAATATTTTGTAACGCAATCTATTCGCAATCTGTTACCGTAAAACAAATAGTGAAATGTAAAAATAACCTGCAACGACGAAAAGTATGTTAATTAATATCGCTTGATCAAGCGACCTAGCAGCACAGTCGCCGTTGTTTATGATGCTAAGAATATACAATACTTCCGTTGTGACGTATTCGTTGTATAACGCACGTGTAAAAAAAAAGATTTTTTTATCTCATTTTCAGCCACCAGGACTGGAAAAATATATTTTCCGTGGCCGCGCGCGGCTGTGACAGTCCTTTTTCAACACCGCCGTATAAAACATCGTTATTGCCGACAGGACTAGCTGAGATATTTCCATTCAACGCACATTTCTGCGTGATGTTGCGCGAAAAAAATTAGCGGTATTAATTACTGGACGGCGACGCGGCGTCAGCAAGGGGCAAAAAACACAAGCATAATATCGTGTAAATATTATGTAACATTGGTCGCAAGTTCTGATAAATTTTTATTTTCTTAATACAAATTTAATTCGGGTACTGATTGAAATGCGGACGTAATTGTTATCGTAGACTCATAAGACCTCGCAAATTGATATGTGCTAAAAAATATTTTCCTTGCAAATATGAGTTTGCGCAAACATTCCGCGTTTGATGGATTCCGCCTCGGTTATCTTTCGTCTCATTTTCTATCCGCAAATAGCTTTTCAAAGACATTTTTTTTCTCCTTCTTTCTCACAATTTTATCATGAGAATGAATATTAAATTGTATGCAAAGTCGAAAGTGCAATATGCGAAAAGTTTCGCACATATTCTCTTTGGCGGATCCACTTAAATTCATTATCGAGTTGCTTCGGTCGCTTCGGACGTTGTTCTCGCAATTCGAATATTAGTAGTAAGTAGTAAAACTTATAATATTACAGTCCATTCGCGCAAATGAGCGACCGCGTAAGAAATTAATTCCGAGGTGGCGCTTAGACTAACTTCGAAATTTGCATACGAGACGCGTTTCACTCTTTGTTGCTAATGAGAATTACAATGTAGGTATTCTAATTCATGCCGTGCGTTGCGTTTGCATCTTCTCTTGTCGGATGTAAATTACAGCGGTATCGAGCATTACGGGATTTCAGAAGAACTCATTTTCACAGATTATAGCAGTAGCTTCTCGTGTATCATTCGTGAATCCGGCTGCAATCCGTTAAAATCTCTCGGTCTCGCACGGTTAATTTATGCGGTAATTGTAGTTACAGTTGATGGATTTGCTGCTAACTGTGTATTGAATTAACGGCCAAGTAATTAATTTCCCGTTGCTGTGTTAACCGCGTTATCGGGATGAGAATCGCGCGGATGCAAACGCATGACTTAATATTTTATGCTCGTAAAATTAAAACGACTTTATTACGGCCGTTTGTAGCGAAATTATCAAATGGCTATCAAAATCGACTCGACACGTTGTAAATTCTACGTATGTTGGTGTTTCACACGTCGCGTAATTAATATTTTTCTTTGAGACAGAAAAAATGGGGATAGAATAATATATTATCGCAGAATAATATATTATCGCAGTTAATGTGATAATTACAATGTAAAAATAATTAAATCGACATGCATGAAAAGTTTCGCGATGCGTATTTCAAATATTAGTATCTAGAGATTGATTGTCGTTTTGCTGAAATTCCTTTTATCAGGCCTCATATTATATTGATCACAGGGATTTAGCTTAGCCGAAAAAATCCGATAATAAAGGCTACTATATCGAAGTAATAAGCGTCTGCCGAGGCACGTATGAAATTTCTGTGGCAATCGGGAACATATTCCGCGCATCTGTTCCGTCCCGCTCACGTAGTCATAACACGTATGTCATCAGACGGATCTGATTAGGATCTCGGCAAATGGGTACGCCGCTATCCTTTTAGTCGCGCAATTCTAACAACAGAACTGTAACTTCATTTAAATTTGAGCCCGAACAAAACGCTCCAACCATAATGAGAGTCTGTGCTTTCCGAATCTACATCTATATATATATATATGCTGTGTTTTATATATTTAAATCATACAATACATATAAACTATCAGGTTTCCTCCAGGCAAGGCGTAACGAAAAAAATATTATTTGTTTCGACATCAAAGTACAATATAATAACCTTTAATCTCTGCAATTAAAAAAGTTAACTTTTTGTCAAATAAAATTTCAAGTAAATGTAATAGATAAATTATGAAATTGTATTAAAATAACGTAAAAAGTGATAGAATGCATTTATCATGTAACAAATTACATATTTAGATTGCTGGGCCTGAGATGTTTGATTTCCATAATCACTTGCATATCGATTGAAGTGAGTCTTCAAATCGAATGTGCTTAAAACAACATTATTAGCGGCATTTAATGATATAATTACCAAAATTTATTTACCCCTCAGGCATTTATCGATTCCAAAAAGTCTATTAAGTGTCCAAAAGCCCGCGACGGTAACGCAATCGACAGATTATTATCATGCGATTTAATACTCGATTTAGGAAACGGCCGTTACTTCAACTAGGACCGCTATTAGCTCGGTCAAGCGTGGATGAAGTTTATGATACGAACGACGATGAATAATAGCGTTACGGAAAATCGTTAGTCCACCGTTAATGGCGTGACCCCGCTAGGAAATCCTGCCGGTAAACACTCGTAAACTCGATTCGTTCGCCCATCTCGATAATGGATATCGAATCGCGCGCACTGCTCCGCGAAAATTCTGTCATTCGTGTATCGGAGCGTGTGAACGATAGCATGTGAACGTGTATCCAGTATGGAGTACGAGCAAAATGTATATTCGCGAATAAGGAAAATAATTTTGAACATACATATTTTTTATAAATGTATTGGTACATATATTACTATATGAAAATATGTAAGCTCTAATATTTATAGTATATAGCTTCAATATATAAGCGATTCCTGTCAATATCTTTTCTCTCTGGTCGCAAATCCTTAAGAATTTTGAGCCCTTCCTCTCTAATCTCGGAAAAATTATTTGATACGTAAAGCAGTGGTGCGTCTCACCATTTTTTAACTAGAAATTAATTTTCCCACAAATGAACTCGCAAATTTTAGTAATTCGGACTGTGCTCAAGTATGTACATTATAATAAGCCGGTATTGAGGTTTACATTAGGGATTTAATATCAATTATGTATTTATACGCAAAAAGCTCACAAACGCTGGGATAAACGTTACGCCAGCAGATCAAAGCAATATAGCATAGCGTTGTTACCTAATGCCCCTCGTTGAAATTGTTCGCCATGGAGCAGATGAGATTTCGGCTCTTTTGTCAACCACTCATTAGTGATTCGTGTTGAATTAAATATTGTTTTATTTCGCTTCGACGCAATGCGTTTTTTGTTCAACACTTTTTGCTCAATGTAATACATAAAGCGCAGTAATCACTCTTTAATTAAGCAGCTACGCATACTGCAAACATGTATGCATTCGTGAACGTAATCTAAAATTTTTAGATGTATGTTATCGTGGATATTATTGCGGAATCACGAAAAGAGGAAAGAGAAATCCAATTTATCTCTCGAGAGAATAATCCCTAAATCTTTAAACCTCTGTGCAATAGTTGATGTGCTGTGTATGACTCAGGAAGATTGCACTTTCGTAAAATAACAGATAAGAAAGTTCGTACTAAGGAAAACAAAGTTCAAGAGTGAATGACGAATTGTCGTGAATAATTGAAAATAACGAGTTAACGAGATACTCATTAATGTTTTACACAAAACGCAAACATTAGCGTTTTTATTCATGTGATCACGCGTGCTAAACAATATCATAAAATTCGAATCTTTTACAAAAGTAACGAATTCGAGCACGAGCAAGCTCGAAAACAATACAAAGCCCGGTGAAGAAAGCAATCGTCGCGCAATTCAGCAAGACATCAGACGGGAAGGAAAGACACGCCGGAAGTGAACAGGACGCGCGGAAGCGGTGATTCTCGCTCCGAATTCCGTTTGTTCACGAGTGAAAAGAAAATCTAAGACGGTGATTTTTGCATTTACCGAGATGATCCCGAGGTAACTCGCCGAAGACAATTGCGAGGAAACCAATTCGGTGGTAGACTTTCTGTTTTTTCTTACCGTTTCTTGCATGAATGAATAAAAAAAGTCGGAAATTGTCGGATAACCGCAAGTAACCTGAAGCGATCTAAAAAGTCGTACATACATAATGAGCGTTTTTTTCTTTCTTCTAATGAATCATCTATTATCCTAAATGCTTCACTATATAGACGGTGGGCCAAAAATCATTATAGAAGTCCATTTTACAATTATTGAAATTACACTAAAATAATCTTATTTTTAACTATCACATTTTACACATTCCGCCTTCTATTTTCATCTAATTTTATCTGATAATTAGTTACATAATTACATAATTATGTAACATACTTAATAATATCAATAAAATATTAGTTTATCACTTAATGTTTTAAAGCTTCCGCATTATCCGTTTTACCAAGTATAGATTCTGCAATGAATTTGAATAATCTATTTTTCAGTAAAATTTTACAAAAAATCTTCAATCCAAATTTTTTAAATTTTTAATATCTTTCATTAATACATTGACGACGACAGTATTTTAAATCAAATAAAATATAATTAAAAATAATTCTCTCTCTCTCAAATGTAAAAAAACAGTTCTGTTACATTCTAGATTTTATTTAATTATTATTTTAAACATGGAATAATTAATAATAAAATTTTTCGATGAACACCAAAGGTAATATGTTTCATTTTAAATCAATTATTATGTGATATAAAGAACAAATTTTAATTAATGCATTTAACAAAAATATATTTTTGAAAAAAATATGTTCTAATTATTAAAAAATGTGTTCAACAAAAAATAATCCAGTTTGTCATTATAATATTATAAATTCTGACCTCGGAATTTAATTTGATTTAATAAAATATTACTACCAAAATTATTATCTATCACAACCAGAATTACATGAGAATTCAACAAACGTAGCTGTATTCCTTTAGAAAGATATTCTTCTGTCGAGAATTACTCGCGAATTCTTGTGTGAGGTACTTGCGGATCTCTTTAACCGCACGTTTTTCATCTTACTCGGCATTTTCTCTTGTAATTTCGTCAAGAGCAGGTTGAATGCAAGTTGCAGTTATCTTAGGATGCATCTTGAAGCGATTACACCATCTGACTTTGCAGCCTTGATTACATTGAGATGCTCACAAATAGATATAAGACACAACAATGAAAAGAGAGTAAACGATTAACTTTTATCTAACCAACGAAAATTTTGTTTTGTCCAAATTATAAAATATTTATACAAATCTATACAATAACTAGGTTTGTGCAACAGAAATATAATGTTAAATTTCAATTGCAGAATTGTTCTTTCTTTAACCCAATAATAACTTTTTAACAAACCAACTAAATTATTTAACAATGGACGCTTAGATACTTGTGAATTTTAGTTGGATACGTGCAAACGGGAAAGTTGCCAGAGTTTAATTTTCGTGGAAACAACGAACATGAGCCAGCTTAAGGATAATTGAAAATAGCGTACAACTATGACGAACAAAATTCTCAGTGGATTTTAAGGGCAATAGAGAAGTAAAGAGCTCGCTTCTGAAATTGATGAATTATAAGGAGAAAAGCGCAAAGCATTCCGGTATTTTATACAAAAGCTACGCCGCAAAATTACGTACAAACTGCAGTAGTGTTCGCAAAAGTTGAATAATGAGAGTAAACAGGAAAGTATGACTGTGCAAGAGCATTACAAGTTTTCTTGTTCAAAAACATGATCTTTTCCACTCCTGTTTTCGCATATCTTATTTATAATGCCTAGGTAGAACTACTCGAGCATTAAGCTTCTCTCTCATTAATTATATCACAAACGCAAATAAAAGTCTATGAGAAAAGTTTTATTGATTATATTATTATGTTTACGTATTACACATTTATAGAAATCTCAACTATAGTTCAGAAAATTTATACTTTGAAATTAATCGAATAGATTTTTCACATCTTCTACGCGATTTAATAAAAGTTCTTTATCTTCGCGTAATTAACTAGCCACTTTATCCTTCCAAAAACAATTAAGTTTCCATTTCGCTCGCATTTAAAGATAAGAAAGAAGAGAATCCTAAAAGAATTATTTTTAATACGGAAACTTAAAAAAAATGTAAAAAATTATTAAAAATACCGTTTAGTTTTTATATCACTAGAATTCTTTTTTTTTATCTAGAAGAGAAAAATTTAGCAAAATGGAGACATGGTTTTTCAGGTAAATAACCGTCAATTCTCTCTTCGTCATTTCTTTATTTTAACCAGAGACAAATATAAAATATATCAAGTGTAATTACGAGAACTACTTATTATATTATATGTACAATATAATGAAAACACCACGACGAGCGACAGCATTGCAGCAAAGTTCCGTTAAAAAAGGAACTCGAGCGGAAGATATTTTTATGTACGGTTAGGCGAGTCGTTCACTTGTGCAGTGCAACCTTCATAAACCACCACCAACCACGATCACTGCACCAACCACGATACACCGTAACGATAACTATGGATATTCTGGTGTTTCGTTGCAGGCTAGCTCGTTGTGCGAGTCGTTGGTGGCCGTTTGTATGAAATTATCGTGACGCTCGTGAGTTTTACCGCTGGGATGCAAAAAGCGGTATACTAAGTGCGCCTCGCTAACTCGCAGCCAACTCAGTGGTCGCCTGTTTTCCGTAGAGGGTATCCCCCGAGCGATTACCATTGTTCCTGTTGATAGCGAGTTTGTAGACTAATTTCAAACAGACTTTTTCTTTATTTGTTTATAACTTCTTAGCCATAACCCTCTGACTGAAAGGTAGAATACTAGGTAGAATACAATTTTTAAATTATTTACGTAAAATGTTCTTACGTATACAAAGAAAATGTTATAACATAAAATAAAAAATTGTACTTTTTTATAATTAGTGGAAAGACGGTTGAGAAAGTATAACAATATTACAGTAGAGTTATTATTATTATAAAAATTACAATGCACATTATAAAAAAGTATTAGTATTTTTAATTTGCTATGGATAAAAATTTACAAGATATGTACATACAATAACTAATTCTAAATTCTGTAATCAATTTTTTTGTTTAATAAATTACTATATTGATATTTCAATTACGATATTTTCTTCGTGTATAAACACTTTAATAGTTGCATAATAAATTGTATTATATTTGGAATAACATTGAATTAAATTCATATTGAAATAAATTTCATCGAAATCCTCCAAGTTTCAATATTAAGTAACGGTAATTCGATTATTTTGCGAGATTTTCGCGAAAGAAAAATTGATTTTATATTCATCAAGTAATTTGTCAAGAACACAAACTGCAGAGTAACGACAAGACTCGGTACATACAAAGCACAAAAAGGCGCGCTCGTAAGCGTGGCGTAGAACTTTAGCAATTAATTTTGTATTTGAGTGCACTTTATTCTACTGCGCGATACTTAATTCACGAATGGCAGCGTCGAGATAAGGACTGTTTGCGTTTCGAACGAGTGGAATGTATTACCATGTACAAACACGTATTGGATACTTCCGTATTCGTGACACGTTTGAGAAGAATAGAAAGAAAGACAATTGAGGAAGTAAAGCTTCGATTTTTAAATCCACTCTAAAACAAGAAAAGTTAAATATAATAAAATAATCACAATATTCTATAAATATATTTTTTTTCTTCAATAAACCGTAATATTTAATAGCAATCAATCGGATTTATAAGAAATAAATAGGATAATTTAAAATTTAAAAATAAAGTAAAATTCGTCAATCAAAAAAGGCTGCGTTTCAGCTTTCACAATGCCGAATACGAAAATCGATAAACGCAGTCGAAAAATGTAATTTGGAATTTACTGATCTGTTAACAACGGACGCGCTAAATAGTCTCTGTGCTTTGCGATACAACAGTTAA
This sequence comes from Crematogaster levior, assembly GCA_901521435.1. Taxonomy (NCBI): domain Eukaryota; kingdom Metazoa; phylum Arthropoda; class Insecta; order Hymenoptera; family Formicidae; genus Crematogaster; species Crematogaster levior. The sequence goes on from CABEGB010000625.1 coordinate 691,629, forward strand.
TTACTGCTAGCAAGCACGAAGTTCCTTTGTCCTACAACTCTCGTTTTCCACAATCGCAACTAAATTTACCAGATTCTCGTTGTCGGTGAGTTTCTGCCCGTCGACGAATTGCGTGACGTGCAATTTGCAAGTGGAAATTCCACCTTCGCGTCAGCGATACGGTGACATGGTCCAGATAGCATACTTAACCCAATGGTTACTAAACTGAAATAACTGATAAATTTTGATATCACAAAACCAGATAGAAAAAAATCAAGAATTTATCCATTTTGATTGAAAATATTTTTCAATAAGAGTCTTGTCAATGCAGTGTAAATTTTCTTTTGTCTGGATATTATTAAAAAGATATAATTAAACAGCAATAATAATTAAATGACATCCGTAAATAATATTACATAATTATAAATGTTTCGCTTTCAGGCAAATTTTTAAAATGATGTACCTTGCTTCATGCCTTTTCATTATTTTTTCAATTATTCAATAAACCATGTTTTTCGCGGCAACTCGAACACAAAATATCGCGTTTTAAACTGTCGACATCAACACGATTTAATTCGGTTAACAATAACAACTGAATTTTAAAAGCACAATTATTATTTCGATTATTATTTCATTATTTTAACGTAATATCATTTGCCAGTATTGTGTTCGCTGAAATGCAAAACACGCTAGGAATTAAATTTTCAATATCGAAAACTTCGATAGTATGTTCAATATTGTAAGTTTCATAACCAACTATACGATTAAATGTCAAGGGATTATTATGTAAAATTACAAAAGCTCTCCTTTTGCGCGCGCACGCGTGTTCAGTCTTTTACATAATACAATTTCCATGCTAATAGCTTTTCTCCCTAAAATCCATCTTCAATATTATTCACGAAATATAAACGAATACATAAATACGTCGGATATTCCTTATTTTCGAAGTACATCAGGCATCAGTTGATGGCGCTTGGCTTTACAGGATGCCGACGTGGACACGTAAAGAACTCTTCCTTCGCCACACTTCTTCACGCGGCGATAAGTCAGACTTTAAGAGACCGCGATTGCAGATATCTTATCTACGGTCTTCCTTTAAAGACGTTTCCGCCGATGTATGCGCGCAAAACCACTCTGGAATTTATCTTGGTATACGTTATCGTTATCGTAATCGTTAGCGTTATCATCGTCGAGTGGAGTTTGAGAGCTGCAGGAAGTGGAGTTTTCACTGCGCTGTTATTAACTCGTGATAGATAACTATCGATCATTAAATCTATCGACTGTTTTTAACGCACGACGTGTATCGCGAAGGAAAATATTAATAATGCCGTTCAAGAGGTCCAACAACTCTCCGGCGTGATTTTTGTTTTCTATCGAGAAGCAAAGAAGCTATCTTATTTTGTTATTTGAACATCCTTTCTAGTGTTCTTTTTCTAAAATTCTGTAATATATTCTTTGTATAATAAATTCTTTCTTTTCTAAAATTCTGTAATACATTCTTTGTATAATAAAAAGAGTTCTATATTTTTTATTCATTAACTATTTATCAATTAACTATTTGCCAAGAAATCCATGTATCTCTAAATAAAAAATTATCAACAGAAAAATTCACCAAAATTTACTGTGAAAATTATTAGACACTAAATGTTAAAAAAATTTTCGTATGTATTTCTAAATTTAAAAAATGTATAATCAGTAATTCACTTTATAGATAATATTACTTTATAAATAATTATATTGGAAATCCTGATCTGATACTTAATTAATATACATATATGTAGATATTCTATAACCCAATTTAATCATAATTTACCCGTTTCCTGCCAATCTCTCTAGTTTGTCATATTTGAGTTCTTTCTCCCCCTCTCCATTAATTGCGACCCGTCATCGCGACGTGATTAAAACTTTTTCCACTCCTCGTCTCACTCATTCTCTTTTTTTCCTCAGAACGACCCCGATAATAACGATTACTTATTTCATTGTCGGGTATCGGTCACGCTGTCGCGGCCCGCTGATTGCGATGTGTTACGAGGAAAGTTTCCACAGTGGCAGTGACCAATAATGATTCCGGGATTTTCAACGAGATTTTCAATCACGTACTCTCCCCCCTCTCTCTCTCGTTAAAAACGAAAAAAATCCAATAGAACAAAAGCTAAATTGTAATCTCTGAGAAAAATCGTAATAATTTTTCTTTAGAATCTTTAAAGAAGGAAGTACTTTAGAGAAATTGTGTATCTTAACACGCATCTCGCGAAGTAAAATTCGCAATAACATCATCTAAATTGCAGATTTTTTCGACGTGGAAAATTTTCTAAACATAATTACCTGCGATCACCGATCCAAGATATTCCGATCCGTTGCGAGAAAGAACGCGGTACTTTCGGAAAGTTCACGATCGAAGTGGGAAAACTTTTTAACTTTACTACTCGCAACGAAGGAATTTCCACGGCTGCGGAAAATGCGAAATCGCGTTTTATTCATACTAGGTATATAGTGCTGTGTAATTAATTCGACTAATTGCAAAAGGAAGAGAAATAAGCGCATTTTCCAATAAGAGTCTCTAAAGCATTGTCGGACATAAATGTGAATTATAAAAAAAGTTAGTAAATTTATGGAGTATTTTTCAATTTATTTTTCAATTGAAATTAATCCCACACTGTGTTATTACAATATAAATCAGGACGTACGATAACATTCTGCCGCATATTAAAATAAACATTATAGGTTGATATGACAATTGATAATATGACTTGATACAATAATAATGAAATAATTAAAAATAATGAAGTGATATTATTATAATTTCTCATGTAACAGAATTGAATAGCTAAGATTCTCCTAAATCCGAATATTTCCAAAATTACATGTCTAAAAAAATCCTGCAATCCAAAGTCATTATGATAGAAAAATTTTCCAGTTACCAAATTTGTTGTTATTTGTTGCAATAATATTAGATTTACGTTATCATTTACGCAATCCACATGCGAAAAAAACCACGATTAACATTTCCACGACAAACAAATGCAATGTGTTATAAAACCGAGACTAAAACATTGGAACATTTTGAAATTCACTTTGTCAACGATGAAAACAGAGAGAAGCTCGAACAGATCAGCATCGTTTCCGAGAAAATCAATGATATCAATGTATTATACTGCAGATTCCAGTACTGTGATAGACTACATCTGAAGACTAATTGAAAAAACCAAGTAACTATTACAAACTAAACCTTTTCGTTAATAAACATTGTGAACAAGATCCGTGCAAAATTTCATAAAAAGAATTCTCTCTTAAGTGTAATTTTACTATGAGTCCAACTAACTAAGTTTCTAGTCTTGAAGATTTGACATCTAGTCTGTCATTGTCTTTATTAGCAGAGAACGAGTTAATTAAGGAGTGTTGCTAGCTTATTAATATTGTGAAATTCTGAGCGTATTTTCACTCGAGTAACAGTTTTCTAAAATCTAAAGCTTTGCGCATGCTATCACGAATATCGTTTCTACAGTATCTGCTTGTATGAAATTTATTGAATTCAAAGAAAATATGAAATGTACATATCCATAATTATAAGTTTATTATTATTATATAATATGTATGATATTTATTTTACATAACTTATATATATATATATATATATATATAAAATATATGTTATATATAAAATTATATAAAATATATAATTATTATTTTTGAGATTTAAAGCAATGTGAAAAAGTAAGCTCATCTAAATTTGTAAAAAAATACTTTCTATTGTATGTAAAAAATCTTGAAATTAATTAAAAATACATTCCCAAAATTCCTGAATAAGATGAGACAGAAGAAAGTCTTACATGTTATAAAACTCTTTCATCTCCGTAAGTGTTGCGTTACGCCCTGCAAAATTTTTAATCTCTTCTCTGAAAATTCTGCGTAAAAATATCCACAGAAGTAGAATAAGCTCAAATTTTCGCGGCACAACATTTTCCTCGCAGAAAAGTTAATTTAATTACTGTGTATTTTAACGAGATTGTAAAAGGTAAATGTTCAAAAGTGAAATAAATTCATTGTTTCACACTATACTGCGACAGTACAAAGAAAACACAAGAGAAACATGAGAAAATTCTTGAGGCACGATTATATCGTAAGCATTGAAACTGTAACGTGATTAAATACAAAGTAGACTGTGTAAAGTGATTTTACGATTGAAATCAGAAGCGTGTAATCTGCGGTAATTGTCTCGCGTAACATAAAGACAAAATGTATTTCGTTAATTAAAAGTAGACAGAAATACGCAAAACTCATCACTTCACACGACTATGTTTGCGCAGTCTAAATCTCGGATTATAATTACAAGACTTTTTTTAATATATGAAAGCATGAAACATTCTTTTTAAAAAGGAAAAGAAATTACATCTGTATATAATTTTTTTTCACAGAAATTTCTCTGGAAATTTAGATAAAACAGAAAAATCTGCAAAGCGTAAAAATTAAAAAGCTATCCTTTAGGATAAGTCAAATTAATTCTTTTAATAATTAATTCAATTATTCTCTCTTTTAAACATCATTATATAACAGCATGTAAAGAATAAATTCAGTAACTCTTTAATTTCCGTTATTTCAATTACAATAAACCTTCGATCGCTGCTGCTCTTGCAAAATAATACACAAATAAAATATATATTCAATTGTAACTTATCCGTCTGATAGTCGTTTGCAATAGCAAAAGGAAACATCGCAGTTATCGTAGAATAAATAGTGTAAAACTGCACTGACAATGTCTTGACCGTTTACAGAGGCGTCATACGCGCAGATAGATTTTGCCGATCGATGTAATCTATTCCAACCAGCTATCGGGTTAACGTAAAATTCGCACGATTCTCTCTCTCCCGCACCCCCTCACTCGGTTCTTCCGCTCGCACTCGACCACGTTCTCTCCCTCGTTCGTCTTTCTACCCTTTAACGGGGATCTACCGCTGCCGATCGAGGTCAGACACTTGGATTTCACACGATTTATAATGCAGCTCTTTCGAATAGGATGGAATATGAAAGAGGGCACGAGATGAGCACGAACCAGAAATACGATCATCATATACGTGGATTTATTGTGAATATCCTCGCACGCGTCTCGAAAACACCGCGAATTCAAACAAAACACTGCTATATTTAATGTCTACAATTATACTTGTAATCCTCGATTAACTATCAATTCAAAGAAGTTAGTATCTTATATAAAAAGAATAATTAGTATATATCATTTGAAATAAAATTGTTTAAGAATATTTAAAATTATACTTCGTACTTTTTGGTGAAGTTTACGAATTACTAAATACATATGCGTATAAGAAATTTTGCAGAAGTTATTCTTACACCAAATGAAATAAATCAGAAATTATAAAATTGCCACAATTTCTCATTTTGTGATTTTTCCAAATTACTAAAATTCAATATCTGCGATTTTTTTTCAGGTTTTCTTATCTTATGAAAAACCTTGTTTTTTATGGTAATATTTTTTAGCATTAGAAAAATGTTTTTTTCTTTTTGCGCATGTTTTCTTTCATATATGTAACTCGTTATCATGCATGTGATATCCATTTGTTATCATGATAAATGTCATTGCAAAATTTTTTCAAGGTAACTCATTATAAGTAATTTCAACGTGATTACAAAAATGACGTTTGCGCAAGTTTTAAAACATCGGATAATTCAGAATGATAATGTGTTTACCGTATACTAACCTTAACAACCCCCGATAATGCCTCGACTGGAGCCGACCGCAACAGCAGACGTTGAGTTTGGCATTACAGGGGCTAAATCCCGTCAAACTAATCATGGCCCGGCCCACGGCTATGAGATGTCCTTCAATCACTTTCCTACCCTCCTCATCCATCGCCGGTACACGCATTCTCCCCTAAATTGCCCCCGTCGTTTGCATTTGATATATATTTGTAGTGTAATTTACTGAGAGAAAGCACTTACAAATAAACCTGTAATAGACTTGACAGGGAAACGCCTGTAATAACTTTCTGCTTTATTACGATAGATTTTCCAGGAGGGGAATATTTAACATTACAATAAGCTACTTTTACTTGTAAAATTTAATTTTTACAACATGATATTAAGGAAGTTTTTAAAATTATTTTTTAAATTAAAAAATTAAAAATAATCGTAAAAATTGCGATAGTAAAAACTGCAGTTGTTCCCAAAGTATCGGCAAAAGTGAAATACAGTGGAAAGCAAATAATTAAATAAAAATTAATTAACTAAATTTAATTTATCATTTATTTTGTCACTATTACTATAATAAAAATCTCCGTTTCGAATATGGTTGAAACCAAATAATTCTTTTTAATAAATAATTCTCTAAAGTCTTGAATGTGTCTTGATTTTTTTTTATTAATATTTTATTTATTTTATTTTATTTTATTTATTTTATTTTATTTTATTTAAATTTAAATAATATTATAATTTAACAATAATAATAATATATGTACATCTCCTAAATCATTCTCTAAATTCTAAATGGTCTAAATGTAATACAATTATGTCTAATCGTGCACAAAATTCGCGTTTTTGTGAATTAAAACGGGATAAAATAAATGCAAATAGGGGATGAGTACAAAAATCATTTATCAAAGATGTGAAATTGCAGCAAGTAATATAACACTTGCAATTTATTTAATGTCTGCATTTTAAGCTCGTTAAGTATGCAGCAATTTCATCTTTCTCGTTCGTCATTCTCCTTACTCTTCCATATGCGGACAAGAGGGGTTGCATACCCTATCAATGTCAAACATAGAGAGTTCCTGAAATTGCGGTTCAACGTCGAAAGAGCGGCAGTCGTGTTGAGTTCACAAAGTGAAGTGAGTATGCTCCTTATATCAAGAGATTCTCTATCCTTGATATGTCAATTGTAAATACATCAATTAAAATTTTTTTTATTAAATAATAAAAAGAGCGTGATTAGCAATGATCACGACATTAAAAATAAGTATCAATGTGCAATGAAAGTGTAGTTTACGTGTATTTACGTGTATTTACGTTGTTTAACGAAGAATACCGAATGCAAAATGAGGGAGTTCCGCTTGCTTTCCGAGGGAGTTACTGAATGCCTCGTTAAAAAGTCCGAGTCGACACAATCCAAGTCGGCATGCAACTTATTGATTGGCCATTAAGATCCAGGTCTGATCGTTAGGCGAATTTAAATAATAAACTATTTTGAAAGATTTTATAAATATAATCTCGGATTATTATCTCCCAAATACATACAACTTCATAAAAGTGAATCATTTTGATACATAATACATAGCATACATATAATATGATTATAGGATAATATATGAATTGCTATGCAGATATATATTTTTAAAATTTGAAACAAAACAGTGAGTATACTGAATGATAATATATCATTTATTAAAGAAAATTTTTCAGATTTTGATTAATTCTTTACTATCTGTAGTTCTATAAATAATAAATGTTATATAAAAAACAAATATTCGTTTTTTTATGTAATATTTGTGCACTATTTTTTATTAAAGATATTTCCGTAGAATGTGTAATCTTTATCAAATCATTTAAAATTCTATCCCTTTATAATATCTTCTAAATATGTAAACAAAATGAGTAACCTGAGCAAAAAAGAGCTCACATAAAACCTTGAGGATCCTTACGTAAACGTAGGTAAGGCACGATGAGAGTCAAGCACAATATGTTCACCCGATTTTACGAGGATCAGGGAAGGGAAGAGGAGAGATGAAGCCGCGGACGAAAAGAAAGAGCGGAGAGTGGATCGTACTCTTCTACATCGTTCGCGAAGGACTCATGAATCATGGCACCGACTAGGAGGTAAAACTCCTCATCCGTTATCAGCTTGGCAATAAAACTCTTGCCCCCTTCTAATAGACACGACACCCCGCCGTTCACATCGCCTTCGATCCTTTCGCAACCCAGATTCGCCCGACGTTCAACCACAGTCGAGAGAAGAAAAGATTCACGTTAGATAGTGACAAGACTTCAGTCTAAGATATCTCTGTACCTGTCCGATTGAGTTCTCCGCAAGTCTCTTTCTTTTCCATCATGTATATAACGACGATATTCAACGATATTCAAGTTTGAATTTGCGAAAAATTTCAGAATTTTATTTTCCAATGAGATTTTATTTCAGAGATGTTGATTATTAGAAACTTTCGTTGGCCACTAGATATGTAGGCCCTGTTATTTTATTTTATTACTTTTTCCTTATTCTAAATAAATTTTCCTTATTTCAAATAAATGTTTATAGGCGTAAAGCCCATTTTTAAAATACATTATTGTTTATATATGTAAATTTTCGAAACAAATTATTCCAATAAAATATTTCGATAATCCTAAAATAAACAAAGAAGTATGCAAAATTGGGAAAATTTTGTGGTACAAAATCAATCATCATGAAACTTGACACAGTATAAGGTAAAATATTAAGAAATCTAACCAAAATCGAATAGCTAAATGAAAGAATCCTGGTCAAAAATAAGAAAATGGGTATGGTGGGTCGTGTGGCGGCAGTGCCCATTTGCTCATACAATCTCACTTTGGCAATAGAATAACGTTGTTCGTGAATGACCTGTCACAAACACTGCAACTTTGTCGGCTACATGAATGGGAAACGTATACATATATGTCTTCTTATTTATATTTTCTTTTTAATTTTTATAATTTTATTATTAATTTAATGAATATCATGCAAAATGCTTGTAATCTTGCACGTTCTACGTAACAATACAGAAGTGATAAAGATATCACATTGACAAAAGATATCAATTTGACAGCATTACTAATTTATAAATGATTATACGGAACACGAATCGAATTACATAATTTCAAACGCGAATAATCAGCTTGGATCAGTTACAGATAACGCCTATCTTTCATATCACTCTTTCTCGTTATCGTCGTAGATCCAATAATCCAATTAAAAGTGGTCATATCATTCGCAGAGCACATCGTGTTCGTCGACCGCTTGGTCGGCCCATAGACTTCTCCGTTGCAAATGATGTAATTCGTTTAAACGATCCGTGAGATATAACAAACGCAAACGATATTTCAGGGTATTCCACATTAACGTATCAGCGATGCAGTTTATTAATTTTTTCTCGATCACTGCCCAACTCTCATCCTGTATTCATAGAGAGAAGAGAGAATGCGGTGATCTCAAGGGAGAGTGAAATAGAGAATTCGATTTGAGAGAACGAATGCAAATATAACTTCGATCGTCGATATTGTGTGACCCTGTTTTTATTTTATTTACGTTCCTATTATCCTGTATCACATATGATAATTTTACATTAATAATCTTAAAAAGATTATGTGTATAATACTATGTGTATAACTATGTTCGCCCTCTCGTGTTATGACATTAAATGTGATGACTTGTTTTTGCCATATTCTCACAGTCAGTTTTACCTGTTATAATAAGTAAGACGTGCTCTCTCTATAATTTCAAGACAATGATGAAGAAAAAAACTGATCAAACGTTTTATCACATAATATTATTGAAATTTTCTCATAATTTATCACAGTGAAATACATACACTATACAGTTTTTCAAGAATAGATCAATTTAATTAAAATTTAGTTTTTCAACTTGTACAAACTGAACAGAGAATATACTTAACGGTCATCACTCCACCGAATTACCAATACGGAGGAATTTAGGACAGCTGATTTTTTATAACATGACGGCATTCTCACTGCGAAGAGGATGCAGTTCCACATACCAATTTTTATAAGAGAACATGTATCGTTACGTCAATGAAGATGACTCTGTGAGTTTGAAACGCGTATAACAATTTGTTGACATTTATGTATCACTATGTATAATTTCTTTTAATATATGAACTTATTTCTTATAACTAGTTTATTGTTATCTGCATAAATGTCCGGCTCTTAAAAGGCTTATGTGTGTATTTATATTTAAAAAAATTAATTTTATTGTTAGAAAAAAAAAAGGAAGGAAAGAGAAAGTGATTTCTGTTATTATCAAATATAAAAGATAACTACCTGTCATAGAAATCTAGTTTAGAAATAAATTACTCAATATAAGAAATAAAATTGCATGCAGTTATAGAAACAAGATTCTAAATCGTGTATGGAGATAAAAACTAACACTGTTATGTTAAAATGTGGAAAAATAAAAGAAGTATAAATTTTTCTAAAAATAAGTATACACAATACTAAATGTATCGACTTTGATTTTACGATTGATTATTACGGAATGTGCTTAGTTTCGAGTCTTTATCACATTTGTTTATGCATAGTCGATTCTATAAAATAAACTATCATTTTAGAAATATCAGAAATACCAATTAACTTTTTTCGTTGTAATATATGCCGGATTTATTCCATTTTCTGTAGTCTATTTACCTGCTCGATTACCTACGATTCAGAGAGATAGCGGTAGATATACTGCTCCAGTTACTTGTTCAATGTCCCGACTTTTCCACCCGACATCTCTCTTTCTCTCTTACACACACACACGCGCATGTATACACACTCATGCATGCACTCAAGCAATCGGTATCTTGCGTCTTACCGATCACCGCATTTATCCCGTGAGAGAAAAAGCGACAAAACTTAGACAGCGAAAAGTTTCACCGTTACAATATAAAAGTTTCACGCGACGGAAGAACGGACAAGGATCCAAAAAAAATGGAGCACGCTCGTAACGCGACGCGAGCGATCGCAATTGCGTTTCGGATGTGCTCTCGATCGCGTTTCTCTCTTTCTCTATTTCTCCCTCGCTGCCAACCCCTCACGCGACACGGCGGTAATCGAATTCCACGGATTCGCAATTATTTCGAAAGTTCACGACCGCCAGTAGGTTTAACGACCCGTACGTGATAACGACGGGCGTGAGCTAGAAATCCACATCGACCTACGCGCGGATGTCGCGACGTCAGATGTATTTCCTACGTGAGATCGAATCCAATGCGCGCAGAGGTGGAAAATCTTCAAGTTGCGAAGCCCCGATATTTAAACAATTCTTTCTTTTTCTCTTTACTTCAAGAGATTCAAAAGGAAACATTTCAAATATCTGATCCAATGATTTAACGTTTGCACACGCGCGCGCGCGCACACACACACAAACACACACACAAACACACACACAAACTTCCGGTGATATAATTAAAATACATCGGAGCATGTGTGTGTGTGCAAACAAAGATACGTAACACGAGAATCGTTGATTGTCCATCTGAATCGCGTTTCAGGACGTCTCTGTTATTAATTGCAATCAGTCTAGCCATTCATAATCTTTGACGGATTCACAATCTTTGATTATATCGGGCTTCTAATTCTTTTGTTCGCCGCCCATTCGCGTCGTCTGTATTTTCGGCGAGTGTCAAATCTGCTATCGATAAAGCTTCCTTCTCTCTCTCGTTCACGTTCGATACACTCGTCTGGCAGGATGCGGACAAATAAAAATGTGTCGCGGAGCGATTTACGGAAAACGGGACGAAATTGGTCACAGACATCGCTCACTTGACGAAAATACTTATGACGGTTATACTGTAGATCACGCACGCAAACATATAAAAACAATAACTTATAAATCTAGCTATTCAAATTGATGTGGCAAAAATCTTGTGTGTAATAAAAATGTACTACTGTTATAGATGAAAGGTTTTTTTTTTAATTTGCGTAATCAAATTTAATTAATTTTTTGCCTACATGCAAATCGGCGTGTGATAGCATTTAGTACGCAATTCGATTTAGTATGCAATTTGCGATTGTGGAGACAATTTAAAATTTAAACAAGACTTCTACCAAAATATTCAAACTTTATTCTCAGTTCGGCGCATTAAATATGAAAAACCGCTTTTGGCGGAAACATAAACATTTCCACACGATATATTTATAATACACTGCAATTGATCCGGCTTTTTTAAGACATTTGAAGTGACATTTAGAATAACTGCAAGCATTATAAATTTATCACATGTGCTGGATATTCCAAATGCGCGTCACGTTTGCTTCCAATATTTTCAGTCTGATATTTTCAGAAAATTACGTTTAATCTTTCCCTTTGTGGAAATCCGGGGGCAACCCCCATTATCGTTCGATCTGGCGATCTTGTATGTATTGCTTGTCTGAACGTGCGTTTTGTAGAAAAGAGTCCTTGGTATGTTACCATGAAAAAAGTGGTACAATAACACGTACTGCTGCCACCACGAACGCATTATCGTACCCTCGTTACAATGGCGATATCGCCCGATGGAGCCTATTGCCCTTAAAAATATACGTCGACACGAACGGCAATCGATAATTCGGCATAGTCGACATTAAATCACGCTTGCGGTTCGACCGCTTTTTCGCTGGAACACGGCGGATTAAATGTTGCAGCGACGGTGTACCGTGCTATCGCGTAATGCCCGTTTGCATTTGAGCTTAAATGTCAACATCGTGGAATCTCGGTACATGTATATCTCTTGTCGAGCGGAACGCGAAACGACTTAACTCGCAAACACTGCGAATAACACGCATGCACTGACTCGAAATCAAGCGCGTGACGATAAAGAGGAATTATTCGAATTAGATTTATCATTCTCACAATTATTATTATTATTATTATTATTAGCTGGCGTTCGGAACTCGAAAGTTCATTGCCGCAAATATCAAATCTCGCCACTGTTCCCGTCCCTGGGCCCGCTCCCTCCATTCGCGTCCCTCGTATCCCATTTCGATAAGATCCATTCTAATATTATCTTCCCACCTACGTCTTGGCCTACCCAATGGTCTTTTCCCATTGGGTTTACCAATTAGTATTTTATATGCGGTTCGATCCTCACTCATACGCGCCACGTGGCCTGCCCATCTTAATCGACGTGATTTTATGACGTTAATAATATCTGGATTATTGTATGCTCGATGTAATTCTACGTTGTGCGGTTTTCTCCATATTGCGTTTAAAGCAATTTATCTGCAACCGAGATACGCGTTCTAGCGGATTAGCGGAAGCTCCACGCATCGCGTGATTCCGATTTTATTAATCTCCGAGTCCTCAACTTCGCGATAGACGATAACGTTAATGCGACCTGGCAACCGCGGCGATGCAAAATGATGCAAGTTGTTTCGTTTAACGACGACCTCCCGAATCGCTTACCTATCTCGTAATCGGATTAATGTAAGTTCTCCTGTGTTTTCCCTTAAGTTTCGGTTAACTTTCCACGGGAGTATCCGTGACGCTTGAACGATCCGAACGCTTCAGCGACGTCGCGGTTATATCGGAGTTTGCTTGTTGCATGTCACGAACAGTTATCACTTGTTACCCTCTCACAAACCCTTCGCTTCTCTCTCAATATTCTTCGCTAAATTTGATTTTTTTTTCAATTAAGTTAAAAAATCTGTCAGTTGAGTTAGAAAATCTGTCGTAAAACGAAAGATTTTTCAAGAACAAGGACTTTTGCAATTGTTACTTAATTATAATAAAAATTCTAATAATTGTGAAATCTAATAATAATCATAAATTTTATTCAAACAAATGTTTATTATGACGAAATGTAATATAATTATTACAAAATAAGTACATATAAAATATAGCTTGCATATTTTTGGCTACAATACTTTTGCTCCCATCCAGGAAAAGGTAACGTTAAATTGAATTCTTTTACCGCATTGAAATATTCTCATTTACGCCGCTCAATGAATCATAAATAACACATCCGTTATATATTTCGTCTCCATAATTTATATACATCGCCGCCGTCACACGTGAATAAAGAAGCAAACCGATTTTACAAAAGTGTTGCAAATTCATATGCGAATATATACATGTGTCGATTGAGAAATTATCACTGGTTTGTGGTCCGCGAATTTGTGGGGGTGTCGGTCGTCGAGGCGTAAATTGCGACGGATTAATCGCGGATCAGACATGCATTGAAACCCGCGAGCATGAATAATACTTTCCCGAATAATTCTCGCTCGTTTCATTATTTCCTTTCTCTGCCGCGTTCGAAATACGGTCGCGGAAAATAATCACGCCAGGTGGTAAATAGCTTTTGGCTTGCCGAAATAATTTAATTCTCGATTAACGATGTTATCTCGCCGGCTGGGCCAGATAATTTGCCAGAACGATATTTTAAACAGCGGCCGAGAGTTCTAAATTCACGCGCTCTCATCAGTTTTGTCGATGAAGTTTGTTCTCCACGCGCTCTCATCGGTCTCGTCTGTTTCGGTTACCAAATTTCGATTTTTATATACTCCGAGTTCCTTTTTTTCATTTTTAAGCCGGATCTAAAAGTGTGATAGGATTTTCGTTGTGCTGTCAAAAATAGCTGTTAGCGGCCGAGCGATTTATTTTTAATCCATTTTACAGCAATGTCAGTATTACGATTTTATCCATTGTGCTCGTATTAAAAACGGACTCGATTAATTTAATTAAAAAGAGAAAAACATGTAAAGGATTGGGGTGTTTAATTAAAATACACATATTAATTATGCTATCGCCCTTCGGTAAAGCAATATCACATCGTCTTCTTCAAAGCAGCGATCATGCGGTCAACAACCGTGGACAGCATCAAAATTTCGTCAATGTCAAATATCGTAGCCTACAGCGGCATTCACCACGGCATTCGACGTATTAAACCATACGTGTTAACCGTAACAGTCGCAAACCACGGGCTCGTGAATTATTCCAAGCTCGGCAGGCACAAATACAGAGTAGAAGGGTGGGAGTCAAATATCCTTGTCGCGAACAATTTGTATGGTCCTGATGCCCCGACGTTTATAAGACGTCTGGAATTTTCGTCGTGGAAACAATGCCTGTCGTGCGACGACGCTTCGGTCGCATTTTATTACGCGATTACGTACAGAATCGTCCCGACGAATGGACGTAAATCTCGCTGACTTTGGAGGACAACTTACCGAGGTCTCTGTATTGCGACTACCGGGAATCACACGCCACCTCGGCAAATTAGTGTCGGTGTGAGTTGTACGCCAGTTAGCAGAAACGTGAAGTACAAACGGTTTCTTTCTTCCATGCAAAAGAAAAAGACACAGTGTCAATGAACTACAGTCGCTCAATAAAAGTCTTGTTGTCCGAAACGCTTCGTGTTTCAGCACACGTGACAATCAGAAAAAAAAACTGTATGATACAGATATAAATATCTAAGATAAGAATCTAAGATAAGAAGAAGTTCTCTTTAATGTATTCATTATTGGAGTGATTTATTTAAATATTTTACATATAAATATCTAATTATTAACGATATTTATATGTAAATGAATAATTAATGAATAATGTATAATTAACAATATTTCCATGTAAATGAATAAGCCACAGCAATGACAATATAATCGACTAGTTATTAATATCCAACGTGTTAAACTGTGCGCAATGAAAAAATGTTTACTATTTTTATTTTTAATACTTTAATACCTCGTCGCTAACGTCATTTTCACCTCCGTGACATCGTAACAGAACGCAATTCCCGCCACGTCACTTCTAAATTGTCCTGTGTATACAAAAGACAAATGTCTTATCTGGCAGATTGTAAATCGTGCCCGCGAATATTCATGCGACGTCGCGATTTGCATTCATCATTGCCCGCTCGCGAATTATAACACAGATCTTCTCGGCATCTGCCGATCGATATTAGCGAATTCTCTTGTCGGCGCTTACACGTCTCACGAATTTCCCGAGTGTCACACGACTAGTCACACAACTAATCACACTTCCGTTCCCGAAGTTCCATAAAGAATCGACGCGCAGGAAGGAAATAGCTTTATCTTCTTGAAGAAATCGTAGCGCCGCTAATCCAATCTCATGTCAAATTTTCTACGACGATTTGTTCTCCGCCGATTACGGAGATCTAACGTTGCGCAACTACTCGCTGACTTTGATCGTATCGACATTATGTCGTGCTTTATATTATATAATAATGTAATATATAATAGTCTTTCACATGTTTACCTAATTCACTTTAATATATGCCCTATACAATTTAATATTATTAGACAAAAATTATTTATCATGTAATTATATTATAATATATTATGTATTATGATTAACTAGGCAAAAATAAAGAAATGCAAACGTGAAAAGGACATGAAACAATAAACATTTTAGCAAAATAAAGATTTTTAACGTATCATATTAGACAAAAAAAAACTCATACGCCATATATAAACATAATGTCAACTAAATTAAATTTCGATCATTCCAGCCTATTAGATATTAGGTTACTGTTTTACCAGTTTTCGAGCTTTATTAGATTAAAATATGAGATATTAATTAATTGCATAAAAAATTCATAATTATATACGCATTAATTAACTCAGTGGTAATTATCCTAACGCCGACGATTATTAATCAATAATAAGCTTATTATCACGATAATGTCAATTAATTTCTTCTCGCAGAAGTTACGAAAGTAAAATTCAACTTGGGAAGAAATGCAAATGAATGTTTGTCGATTATACAAAATCTCGAGAGATAGAGCGGAAAGTTAACGCCGCAAGAAAATGCTGCAGTGGGAAATGACATCAATCTCTTTCTTTCTTCGCTCTTGCCGCGAAAATGTACAAGGCTAATAATTTCTAACCAACCTTGAACGATTCGGTGAAGTTAACCGTTTATCATCGCGAGCACATTCGGAGTGGGAACAAAAGGACGGTTTTCCGAAAGGGGGCCGACGTTGCCGAGATCCGGATGAAGAAGAGCAGTCAAGACTAGCGAAAATTCCATGAAAATTGCCGAGCGTGCGCATCACCGCGCGTGACATGTGAAGCGAAAGGATTTATAACACGCGTCACTTCGTGCCCCGATTTGTCGCATACGTAACTGCACTTTTTCCGGAGTATTATACGCGCCGCTCTCCATTTCCCATTCCCATCCCCACTTTGGCGTGATATGCATTTCCGTTCATCTGGTTAATACGATGCCTCTCGTCCGCGTAAAGCAGCTCGATGCTGGAATCAATCCAATCGATACGGTTCTCGTTCGCGGTTTACGTAATTGAGGTAGAACGTCGACGGTTTGTGATGTAGACCGAGTAAACGCGGTTTTATAAACTAGCCTAACACGCGTGATATCTAAGTAAACATTTGTCTGACAGGTCTGGCATATTTGCGCAAAATATTTTTCGAGATTTTTGATGTCAAAGAATACAAATATCAACATTTCTGCGATCTCAAATGAAAGAAATTTGATGATATTGAAATCGCTGACATTATTCTCCGCATCTTTATTTTTTTGACAATCTCTATTATCTTTTATTTTAAAAAAGTCTATTTTAAATTAAATTAATAAGAAACCAAACTAAAATTGTTTGCGTAAGATAATAACTGTTGGCATTTAATTTCGAAAACTGCTCTTGGGAACGATTAGATTTAATCCACATAAGTTTACGATTTAGAAACATGTTTGAATCTGATGTGTAAACTTATTAATCGTAAAAAATCTATTTTTATATAAAAGTAAAGAATTTAATGTAGAAATAAAGATAATGTTAAATCTATCTCGTTTCCGAATTGTAAAATCAATAACGAACTATATATTCTATATGTGATTTAGTTATAATACTAAGGATGTGTAAACTGTTAACTCGCTCACTATTTGGCATAAACTCGCTAAAAATTAACTAGTAGCATGAACATCCTTTTCATCGGTGTACACGGAAATTACTTCCCATGCTGCCGCAGCTGATGCGAGCAACATGGGAACGGACGACGGTGTGGGCGCAACCCTTCGACGAGACAGATTAACATTGTCGATACGTCGTCGATGTCGATCAACATCCGTGACACGGGAACACATTTGTCGTATATCTATTAGCGAGGTGGCGTCCTACGACCGATGGTATACGAGTTGTTCCACACGAGGTTACAAAATGTATTTAGAAACATTAGATCGGAAAAAATTTATACATATAGTCTTAAATGATGTGGCTCGGCTATTCTTATTCTTTTCAATATATTTGTTTTTTACAAATTTTTCGTACGATTTTTTTTTAACTTGTTGATCTCGTCGAGTGTCGTTTAAATTCAACTTTTATATATATATATATATATATATACACACACACACATATATATGTGTATAATTAAGAGGATATTAATGGATTTTTAATCAATTCAACAATGCGATCAATTTATTTTGTATGTGATATGACAATAAATATTTTTCTGATGCATGATTTTGTAGGATAAATTTGAAAAAATCTTGTGACATATATTAAAAAGTTGAAACAACTTTTTTTATCACCTATCTCTTATTTTAATAAAAAAGCTCACGCGCCAAAAATATTTATAAATATTTATAAACGTTTCTTTCAATCTATCTAATATTCTATTAACTTCTCTATTAATTCTAGTAAAAATTGGAGACTTAATAGAATTAAGTCTCCAATTTTTACTAGAATTAATAGAGAAGTTAATAGAATATTAGATAGATTGAAAGAAACGTTTATAAATATTTATAAATATTTTTGGCGCGTGAGCTTTTTTATTAAAATAAGAGATAGGTGATAAAAAAAGTTAATAGAATTAAGTCTCCAATTTTTACTAGAAATTAGTAAATAGCTGATTCTTTGTATCTGTAATTAAATCGAGGAAGACTCGTCCTTCTAAAAATTTTATTTGTCAATGGTTTCGTCAATGATTTTTAATTGATGATACCGATACGTATCGATAACGCGGACTCGCATAGATTCCATTATAGATTTCCATTTATTGCTTTATTACTTTGATTCATTTGATAGTGTCATTGATGCTATCAATACGTATTAAGTTACGTGATCGGTTATCTATCATTCCAATATATCGGTGTGAAATTTCGAAACCAAGTGCTTCTATTTGAAATACCCACGCGGTTCGCTTGTATAAGAGTAACAACTAATGAATTTAACGAAAAACATTGGTATACATTGACTTAATTCACTCGCTATGTAACTACAATCGATGTCGCAGTGACGAGTATCAATCATAACTCCGACAAAGGCACGCGTAGCCCATGGATATTACGATGCTCGTTAGAAAGCTCTTTGCGTCCATTATCCTTCTTATTCGTCTTTTGTTCTCTCTTCCGCAGTGGCCCTCTTTTCCTTTGAGCTAATAATGACTGAACATGATCCACATTAGAAAGCTCCTTGCCGCTTTGAGTGCGCAGTCAAGTGCATTGCGGGTAAGCTCCCATTTCGTTCTCCACTATTGCCATGAGATATCATTAAAAATCCGCTAGTTTTACGAGAGTTTACATATTTGGAAAAGTTCACCGTGCACAAATGCCTTCTCGGCAAATATTACTACTAGAATAAAAAGCAATAGGTCAGAACTATCACAGTAGCAATGTAATCATGAGAAAAACAGATAATATCAGCTGTTAGTATTAGCATATATATGATAATATATATGTGATGTTTGCATATTCACGAAATAGCTATGAACTGTAAAATTAATTTTAAATTGTAAAAGTTTGATGGATATCAAATGTACAAACATATAATAATAAATGCATAAAACTTTCTAAAATGTTAAACTGTTAAATATAAATATTTTAAAACTTACTTGTAGATTTTTAATAGAATTAAATTTTGATACTTTTGACTTTATACTATCATACTGACAACTATATTGTAAGATCTAAAGTATTTCATGAAAATACTAGCAGATATAAAGTATAATTAAACTTATTATATAATACATTTTGTAATATTATTATGTGTTTTTCAATCATAGCGAAATAAGATAACAGGAAATTGGAATTAATGTAGATTTCATATCAGTTTGAATCTTGTCATGAATGAAAGATGGTCCATCTTTAATGGGCAAGAAGCTTTTTGTGTCCGCAAAATGGCACAACAAAAATGCATTAAATGCTTCTGACAGGAAAGAGGATAAAAGATGAAAAGATAGAGATGCTTGCTATTGGGGAAATGGGATCGGATGAATTGATTCGTCCGGGTACGATATTTGATCGATTATCGAAATAATGAACGCCAGTTTCCGCGACATGAAGAGCCCATTGCAGTGCATTCAACGCCGGGGAGACTGCGACGGGCTATTAATACGGTTGTGTGCGCTTTTTTCTGTTACAGACCGGCCTCATGAATGAACGCGAGATGGACGTCTGAATCGAAGCCGTCATGGCCCCGTTTCTATTGATCCTGCCGTTGCTGGCATCGCTGCGCTACCTAATACAGCCGATCGGTAAGTGATGCTCTTCTTCAACGTTCATTCGCTGGAAAAATGCAACGGCATCGCGAAAAAACGAACAGGTCGTGCAACTTGAATCCCTCGCTTTTAGAAAGCCCCTTAGGAAATCCCGTGTTTGGTCGACGTTGAGTCGATAATCAATTGACACGTTAAACAAATTACCGTGATTAACGATCCTCATGCGCATTGCTTGAGCCAATAATAAGACCAGAATCGACGAGTACAAACACTCTAAAAACTCATGAATACGTGTAAAATGTTCTTTCACAATATTTTTTAAAATTACTATAATTAAGATAAAAAAGTTTTCAAGAATAACAAAATTGCCAGTAATCACTTTAATTTATTGATATATATTTACAAACTTCTTGCAATATTGTGAATTCGTTTACTTATATAAGTAAACAGTTTTAATGCTCATTAATCGTCCAAGAATAATCTTCAACAATCTTTCTATTTACACGAACGTGTTATAGTACCACTTACGTATGATCGTAAAGTAATGGAGAGGGTATTAGTGGAGAATGCGAATGATATCAAACGATAACTATCGAGATGTTTCCGATAAGGGATTTAGGCAACTCTCGTATTCATGGAAGCCGAACGAAACTCCGTTGTTTCCCATCCCACGATTTATAGTCTTCGTGCACTAACGAGTTCCTCTCTCATGTGATAAGAATCGTCTTGATAACGGTTAATAGCTATAAAACAAGAGGCAAAGAGAAGGAAGAAGAAAAGAAGATAAATGGGAATAGGGAAACTAAAAATATCGACAGGCATATCATTTCTCGCTTTATCACTGTTCGAGAACAAATAATTGACATACCATTTTAACAATTGACAAACCAATTTCTGATAACAATTAGTGAGAAATAAGAGATACACATATCTTCATAAATTAATAGCACAATCATAAAGTTATGCGTGAAAATTTGTATAGAATTTTTATTATCGCAGTTTTTTAAGTTATAAGTTTTCTTTATTTTATTTCGTATTATTAATTATATATTTAGAAAGAAAATCAAAGCTTGGAAATATACATGAAACATTTCCTATCTTTTTTTATAAAAAATATAAAATAACGGAAATAAAAATAGAGACATGAAAAATTTTTTCGGGTATACATATTTTATATGTAATTCGACGCACATATAATAATAGATTTCTGTAACATTTTGACTTGGATGTTAAAATATCAAAGTTAGCTGAAATTTTATTCTTATTAATACATTGTGAATTTCTATGTTATTTCTATGTGCTCAAATCCAACAGACCGTAAAAAGCAAAAGTTTCGCGAATACGAGCACCGAATTATACGCGTTAAACCGTGAAAATGTCAGTTCCATCTAGTTTATTATTCTTTATATATCTCGTAGTTCATCGAGCATGAATGAGAGCAGAAATATCAAATAGCGTGCCACGACCTGCACACTATATTACATTGTCTTGCTTACGTTAACACAGATTTATCGTCACGCGCAAATTTAGAACGAAACTTTAGCGCGCCTTAGCGCACATTTTCGTGAATACACCGTGTATGAAAACCGCACGAAAACAAACGCTTTTAGCCGCAAGACGTTGCTAGTTAATTTACGGTGCGAAGATCCTGGCACAACACTTGCATAAGAGGTACAAATCTTAAAGTATACCATGGTCGTTTATTCAACAAGATGCTAGTCAAATAACATACTAAATATAACATATGTCTGTTTTTAAAGGTAACAGGAAATTTCATTCAAACATCGCAAAAGTTTTGCATAGATAATATTGCAATAATCTATACATCATTACTAATATCAGTGATTTATTTGTGTATTTTAATGTATGATAGTATTAATTCAATTTCGGATCTGTCGTAGTTTTACAGAATCGGCTATCAAAGAGTAGTATTCGATTATATTTTGTAAGTTTAAACATTCCACGCTATTTAACTCAGTATAAAGATAACGTTCCGTATCTTTTATCGGAGAATGATACGCATATAGAAAAAGTTCTTTTATAACGTTGTATTGGATATCCGGAGCAAATCGATCGTCGATACTACACGGGAAGCTTCAATTCGCGCGGGTCAAGATGATTCCAGCAGAATGCTGCCGGATCTAGTCCTTACCATGATAATGCATGATGCTACGGGCGGTAGCCGGAGAGAAATACGAGAGGAGCCAACGCAACTTATTGCATCCGCAGATGCGATCCCGTGTGAAGGGAGAACAGTCCGCGGGGAGCTGAGGCGATGCGATGGAACTGCAAAATTCCGGTGCAGCGTGCGCCTCATTTCATACGTCGACGTCTAAATCGTGTAACGCCCCATGTGTACGGTATTCCCTGGAAACCTCCATTCTTTAGTAGGTCACATCCCTCGATTACGTTTCCGGATCTTGTGGTCTCTCTGTTACAAGTTTGTATAACACGTACAGTCTTACTCAACTACAATTGCGTACAAATCGAGCAATCTATCGTTTACGTCTTTTACACATGGTTTTTTTTAATTAATGTAACAACAGTTTGATTCGCAAAATTATCCTAGAGATATTCTGAAATTTCACGTCTCAGAAATTTCTCTCCTCAAACGAATCTAAAAGGGAAATACTTTTATCTTTTTATTTCAACATAAAGTTGTACTTTGTAAAATGTAATCAAATTCTAAATTGGATTTTAAACTTTTCGGCAGTTTATGTTCGTCCAAATTATATTTGTAAACAACATTTACAATGTCGTTGGCGTTTTAAAGAAAAAGAGATAAAAATATAATATTAATTTGTACATTAAAAGAAACTCAAAGCATATCTACACATCAAATAAAAATAGTCTCAAAATTTACTCAATTTTGATAGTAAATTATAATATTATACATTGCAACTGAAATCATCGAATTAAAACTTTAATAAACTTTGTAGAAGATATTTCTCTCAAATAATTCAAGTTTTTCTGTTCCTCCATGGTTAACACTAGCAAAAAAAAGTTATAGAATTCTAAATATGTACATTTTTTAATATCGCAACATTCAAAAATAAGGAAAAAGAAAAATAACGGAATTTTAAAAAATCTAAACTAATTAAATTTTCTAGTACATATATTAATGTATCTTATTTCAAGTAGCAGTTACAATGTCTTTAAATAACTTTGCTAGTTTATAAAAATAATCGAGTTTTCTAAATGAATTTATCATAATTTATCATAAATATAATTAATTGAATGTCTTGAAATTAAATTTCAAACAAACAACATTTTATACTTAATATTCAACATCTTTCGTTAACTATCAATAATAACGTCAAGTTGTTTTAGCTGCCTAATAAAATCATAGCATCGCTAAATAAGAGAAGGGAAGCAGCGACACGGTGAAAAGTTATTTCCGACAAGGCGAAAGCAACGGAAGCATGCGCGAGTAAACGAAACTGTCGTCGTTGCTTTAACTACAGCAGCATAGCTAGTGCGGTAATGATGAATAAACTTAGTTTAGAATCAGTCCTGCGAGATTGAATATCCTATTATCTTCGTTATTTACCAAAAGAAGCAATAAATTATTATTCGATCCAATTTACAAGAAATACAAAACTGTTTAATGAAAATATAGAAATACATTCATTCTTGGAGAACTTTTAAATGTGAGATTTTTTAACTTCTACATTTTAATATTTTATCATTATTTATTGTAATTAAAAAACTGTCATTTATTTACTAGCAATAAGAGTTCTCGTAAGAATAAAACAGCAAAGAGAAATCATGGATGGTACTTGATTCTTTCAACCTATAAATTGGAATTTAATTTAAAAAATAGATAATAATTTTAAAATTTATTTTTTGCGTTTTTTTTTATTTTTTTAATCCTTTTAATACTTACAATGTATTATTAGCATTTACAGTTGAGCAATTTGAATCTCGATTATGTCTTAATTATTCCATAAACGGTAAAGTCCGTCAATTAACAAATTACCTTTAAGTAACTGCCGCGCCAACAATGCCCCTTTTTATGCATTGAAACTGGTAGAAGTTAATTACTGCAGAGCACGTAGTGGTTTCTTTCTTACGAGTGGCTACAGTCGATAGTAGAACTTGCACTGATTAGGAACAAAATCGCAACGAACGTTTCAATCTGACAAAAAAGTTTCAATGTATAAATTACTCAAATTCTGACTATAAATTTGTAACTATAAAGTTTGATAAATTACTAAATTCTAATTAATTCATGTCTGATATTTTATTTGTTAAAACTAATTATTGCTTTTTATTATATTCAATATATGTTTTATTATTTATATTGAATTACTTGAAAACGAATTAAGTAACATGCTTGACATTTTAGAATAATCGAGTAAAAATAGGGAATACCTATTTAGGATGTTCTAAATTATATAAATTGCATTAATTCTTAAACAGCTATTTAATTATATCATTTGTATAGGATATATATTTTCAGCGACAGAGAGAAGTGAACTTATATCTTAACGTCTAAATAATTAAATAATTTCTGTCTAGACAGATAATTGTTGCTTTAAAATCTCTATAATATAGCATATGTCTATATGTCAGTTATACAATATATTTTAATGCAAAACTAAAAGTTAATTTTCTAAAATTAACTTTTTTCCTATTTTGTGATATAATTTAACATTTAACACTCTTCCAATTGGAAATTCCAAGTTTTGTCGTCCTGCTTTGAATGCTTTCTCTATCATGTGCTATTTACATCCCACAATCTAACTCTTTTAATTTCATTCTGTATTTTATTTACAAAATTCTTACACACATTTATAATTTCTTATATATTCTTATATTTCTTAAAATATTCTTCAATTTTTTATTTTAAAATCTCATATTCACATACGAGGAGTACTAGATTTATTTCAAACTCTTGAGAATTCAAATTTTAACCTTCTAATTTTTCAGAAAATTTTTAGACTTTACATTATGTATTCCCGCACACGTCGATGTTAGATGAAAAGAAACGTTAGATTCGAACGTCCGGAAATTAAATAATATCGATCTCTATCGCGTGCAAACAGGACACGTGCACTACAAGCGGAGCGAATATGCGATCCAAGTCGTATAGCAACATTCGAGAATTTAATATCCCGCTAATTGCGAATATATTGTAAGAGAAGCCAGAAAGGATGAGAGGAAACGATATCGAATCCCTCCGCCGCAACCTTTTAATCGTGGCGCAATTTAAAATAGCATCACGGTGTTTTGATTGCATCGCGTTCCAACCTATCTTTTGCGTCTACCTCATACAAAAATATTCATTTCCGATACTGCTATAAACAATAACAACGTCTATTGCCGTAATCAAGTACTAAGACAAATATATTTAAAAATAACGAACTCAATACTCGCTATCATGCATTCATAATAACGTAAACTACTTGTGAAAGATTACACAAAATAAGGAAAGAAAGAAGATGAAAAAAAAAATAGAAGAAAAAGATAAACATTTTTTAAAATAAATATAACCATCTTTCCCTTCTTCTTCATATCATGTTATCAATTTAGATTTTATAATATACTTGCTCTAACACTTCGCTAGTTTATCACTACTATTAAAGGATAGAGATTGTTTACGCGATATCAAATCCTGCAATTATAAACCTATTTCAAAACATCAAATAATATATTTAAAAATCTATATACTCGATCTATCTTAATCACAGAATATTTGGTAACCGCAAACCTGCACGGCATCCACGCAAAAATTTTTTGCGATAAACGCCGCTGGCGTTATGAACCGAACAGAATACAGCATCTATGTTATACTATATCAGTATGAATCTATATTTAATCGTCAATTTATTGTAACAACTGATATTTAAACGAAATTTTCACTCTAACAAATTTCGCAAGTATAATTTTATTCGCCGAATTGGTTAAAACGTCTGAACTTTCTAGTAAAACGTTTCAGCCCGGAAGCAGACAAGAATATTATCCTTTGAATAACAACTCGATGTTGAGATTTTATCGCACGAAATTGTAATGTTACGTTCGTGACGTTTTTCGTTCAAGTATCTGTAATATTAAAATGCAATACATTCTATGTATATAAATTTTACATCGCAAAAAATACGTACGCATTGTTTATAAAATATAGCATAAATCTATAAAATATAATATAAAATCTTATAATATAAAAATTATCATAAGAAAGACACAAACTGATTTGAACTGATTTCACACCTGCGTATTTAAACATTTTTACGGTGAACAAATTTCGAATTTCTCTGTGAGAAAACAATAATGTCTTAAATTTAAAATTTAAAAGAAAGACAGAAGATGGACAAATGTCATTTCTGGCATTAGTTCGTCGAAAATGACATTATCCTAAATCAATAACACATATCAATAACACATGAAATTAATAGCAAAACGATGTGACGGTATTATATTAAAAATCGCTCCATCTAAATAGACCTTTGCGCTGACGGCTCTCTAATGCACACGACGAGACCTTTGTGCGATGGTGGTCAAAGCCCTTTCGCTATCGATCGTGTCCGTTCTATCGTGAATAGTTGGTAACTTTAGCCGTTGAAGTTGATCAATTGAGCGATACCCACGACGGCGCGGCGTGCAGATATATTAATACATACGAAACCGTACGTGCAAGGTGTTTAATAGTGTTTAATAGAGATCAGACGATCTCTCTTTTCAAAGCGAGCTCATTTGCAATAATCTTGCAATTTGTTTTAAAATAGCATGCACATTTATAAACAGCACAGAACATTCCAGTAATGCTGCAGCAACTTTGCAACGTTCTTGTATGTACTTGGAATGTTGTAATATTACTGTAAAATGCTGGAATGTTCCATACTATCTGAGTAATAATCTCCTTAACCACAACGCATATAATGAGTTAATGATAATTTTATTATTAGTATTAGCGTCATTCAACCCCAGCAACATTCAGCGGTCCGACATTCGTGTTTATTGCTTTCGTAAATATTAAAGATCCGAGCTCGAATGGAGCGAGTTCCAGGCTGGGTTATCTCTGTAAAATGCACACACAATGCGCGTTTGCCTAGGAACTGTTCGCCCAACAAGTAACTTCGCACGATTATTCGCGCGTATCGCACGTCGTCACGTGTAAAGGCACCGGCGATCGTAATTAAAGCGCGAGCGGATGATTAATCGCCCGATACGGAATCACAAGACAGAATCTTGACGCGCAACGTAACTGGGCCTTTCCATCGCCCTCACCCTTTCCTCTCCCGCTGTCGTATTTGAAATGCAAGCTCCGGCGTCGGTTGCAACTGGGTCGTCGGCAATTACGCTAGTCATTCACTCGGTTATGTGGAGATAAGGGAAGGGGAAAGAGGACGAGGGATTATTGTCGTAGGAATTTAAGATTCGCCGTACATGTGCAAACCACAAGGGGGTTGTTTTCGTTCTTCTTCGCCGATGTCCTTTCGACTGCAGTATCGCTACATTCAGGTTGCCACTACCCCGGATTATGTTTCTCTCGTCGCAACTCAAAATTTTATGTTCTTACCGCTAATCTGTCACTACTACGAGAGAAATGATCGTTTCAGGATTTTAAAATTAGTACAACGTTTATGGTTTAGTCATTACTAAAATTAATTTTGCGAATTAAAAATTCTTGGAATATTCGCGAATTTTACTAAACAGTAGCAATAATTTCGGAACATTAGCAACGAGAGAATCATAAATGAAAATCTCTGAGTATTTTCAGAAATAGAAACATTTGAATTTTAATAATTAAAATTGACTGCGCGCGTGCAAAACAGTGTGTTGTGTCCAGAATAGAAATAAACATGTTAAATGAATAAAATCAATCGTGATTTATCCAATTACTACAAAATTATAAATGACAACTTAAATTTAAACTTAAATTATCACTGTCCCGCTTTTGATTTTATCACATGTTATTTTTACCTTTAATTCTATTCAATTGTTATTTTTGTATAAATATTTTTGTATAAATATCTCGTATCTGTAAAAAGCAAAAATGAAAGGAAATTGTGTTGTAACAATTGTATAATAGGTCATTTGGAAGACGTATATAAGAGAAATATATTTCTTCATACAAAAATACTTCGACTGTATGACTGATAACAATTTAGTTTGTTTATTCAATATATTATAATTAATTATAATTAAATAATAAAAAATAAACATCACTTGCAGTATCTGGGGCATATCGCTTTTCATGTTCATATACACTTTACTAGCGATGTTGACCGCATACAGAGCCAGACGACGCAAACCTGTTGACAAGCAACCAGGAGCAACACCTGTGACATCAGAATCCGTGTAATAATCTGTCGTTCTATATCACAGCATAACCTCGTCAACTTGATATACACGTGAAGCATAAAATATATCTACGTTCTGATATACCTGTATGCAAAGGTCTGGATTCAAAGATATCACGAAGATTATATGTGACAATTTCCAAATACACAAATTTCTCGATGAAGAATAAAAATGCAAGGGACTAAACTTGCAGGATATTATAAGTGTGCATAAATAAAGTTTTTTTTTTGCACACACACACACACACACACACACACACACGCGCGGAAATATGTGTAATAAATACAAAAGATATTTTGAACGTTTATTTAAGATTTTATATGTTTTTGTTATTATTGTCAAAAAAGTTTCTTTTTTTAGTAAAAGTAGTGTAATGATAAATAATTACACAATAAATAATGACGCTTTTTATTTTTATGTTCATACAGATGTAATTATAGTACGCATATAAATAAATAAATAATAGTATTAAAAAATAAATATTAGAAATATATCAAGAAAATAAAAAAGAAAGAAGAGCCACATATTCGCATAATTTTCATTTTTTATTTTTTTAAATTTTGATACAATTAACAGACCTCTAATTTTTTCTTAAAAAATAATCTAAGTTCCTGATACATTTCTCTCTTTTAAAACTCTAACAATCTAAAGCCTATTAAAGCTATATAAAAGAAAAAGAAATGTAATGTCCCACTTTTTATTCTATGCAAAAATTTCGGCAAACTTTGAACTAAAAAATAATTTTATCGCTTTTTATCTATTTTTAATGATTTTGAGGAAGCAGCTTGTAACATTTTGCATCACTCAACGCTCTCGTGTGATATAATAACTCGTAATGTATTAAAATACCTTGATTCACTCACAATATTATCTACAATATTACCGTAATGGTTCACATCATTTTCGCATGATATCTTTCGACACGGTTTGAAGTTAGATACATAGACAGTTCGACATGGAAAGTTTCGACACACTCGTGTAGCAGAAGGCTAGTAATCTCGTAGAAGAGGATATACAACGGAATACTTGGCGGGCTGTCATATTATCGTTTCTGCATATGCATAAGCGCAATGGCGATGTAATGCAGCGTGTATATCTAAAAGCGCTTCGTACTTTCTAAACCTGTGGCGCTCAACACGGTAGTTTCCAATAGCATCAGCTATTCCATATTCGTAGTACTTCGGGAATTATCCGCACGAGACTAATTACACAGGCCTGCGAAATTTGAGGTTTTGCCAGTTACAGGAATGAAAAGAGGTGGATCTTATAATTTTTTTGACGCTGAAGATGAATCTGGGCTCAGAAATTCTCTAGCACGTTAGGTTTTAGAGTAATTTGAGATTAAATGATGCAAAAATGGCCATTTTGGCTAATTTCAAGCAGTTATTGTGGGGGAACAAATTGTTATTGTTTATTTCGGAAAATGGCATCGTGTAGTACTAGTCTTCAGCTTTAAAATCTATTTTTGATTGCCACTATACGATTTATTTTGGCTGAAATATGAAAGATTATGTTTGGATCATGATATTATCTTGTCTTCACTGGCTGGATCATCATATTCAGATCTTGCCTTCACTGGCTGGATCATTATCTTCTGATCTTGCCTTCAATGGCTGGATGCTTTGATTTTGTCATATTCAATCCGCCATTTTCCATTTTAATAAAACTAATATTTTCTCATTACTTATGAGAATGAGGAACGTAACAAGCGTTATTCCAAAATACCTAGATGTTGTGATCTACATTGTGATTCGTAGTTAACATGTATATCTGACATGAGTGAGTGGCAATGATTTATTGGATTCATCATGTACATGACATCTTCTATCTTTCACATCTCAGCCAAAACAAATCGTACAGCGGCAAGCGAAAATGGATTTTAAAGCTAAAGACTAGAACTATATGATGCCGTTTTCCGACATAAACAATAACAATTTGTTCCCCCACAATAACTGCTTGAAATTGGCCAAAATGGCCATTTTTGCATCATTTAATCTCAAATTACTCTAAAACCTGACGTGCTAGAGAATTTCTGAGCCCAGATTCATTTTCAGCGTCAAAAAAACTATAAGATCCACCTTCTCTTATTTATGTAACTGACTCTCGCAGGACTGTATTATGTATGTTATATTAGTGTTCTCATCGCGATACTACATCTTTTAAATAATAACTTTCATCCGTACGGTTTTTCCACGAAATTCATTAACAATGGAAACGTTATTATTGAAAAAGACAAGTTCAACATTCAGTTTTCACAATACACGTGAAAATTTTACGAAATATACTCCGAGAATACTCCGAACTCCTCTACATCATCGTTCCTTTCTTCTTTCAAACCCGACCGTGCGAGAAATACATCACAAGAGACGATTTATTCTCAAGCTACTCGTCTCTGGTATTCCACAACCGATAAAATCACATTTTCGGAATACTTTATCACTGTGACATACGTAGCGCGTCGGTGGCGGCCGTAGGCATTGTCCAATACATTCCGAATAAGCCTGCTGGCGCTTTCCGCGGGGAAACTGCCTGCCCCATGACGCGATAATATTTTTAACACATTCGGCCATAAAAATTCCATCTAGCGCTGACGCTCAACGCGGATATCTCGATCCCGCGGTGCCATTCGTCGCGTCACTGGCAACCCATGTCACAACGCCGTATATTCTCTCGGACCGACGCAATTCGGTTTACGACGTGCTTTAGTGGCACCAAGTCGTTATACACAGATCTGCGTTAGCCCGAAGCAGCACGAGCAAACCTTACCCACGAGACTGACGCATAGACGAACGCATCGCATGTTGTTTTTGCCGATCCACGATGTAAATCGCGAGACAACCGATCGAATTTCTGCATCTCAATCGCAAAAAAATACAAAACGACGAACGCCGAAAGGCAGACGTGGAAAATCGATTCGCAGAAAAACTTCAGCTGTTTCTGGAACACGAGACAGACCTACCCTTTGCCGATTCATGCTCGTGCTCATTCAATTCCATCCACCACTCGTGTATTAAATGAGTAAAATTTTGAGTAAAACTCGACTAAATAGAAAGTCACGTGATGAGATGATAACGAAATGACAAATAATCTTCTGGAGGAAGCAAGGTGAAGAGACAATCAACGTTCTGTTTGAAATGAGATGCAGTCTTTTAACTAATATGTCCAAAACTTGATAATAAACTCAGATCCATCAGATAATTAAGAATTCGTCGCTTTTTTCACGAGAGGTAATTCAAACTTCTTGTTTTACAAGAATTTTATTTTGATGAAATTTTTACGAATTAAGAACAACATATCTCCAATGTTTCAATAAGTATGATTGAATAAAATGTATTTCAGCGAATTTCTCGTTATTCTCCGATATCAACGACGCCGGCCGATATTTGATACGTGCTTTATGTTCATAATGCGACGATATTACACTCGCAATGCGATGAGATATCGCACCCATTATAAATGCCCATTATAGATATTCGATCGATAACGCAACCGATATCACACCGACATATAAATGACCGTTCGCCTGGCATTTTAATATCGCTGTTACGGATTACAACACTGAGATTGCGCCGATGTAATTTCCTCTCTCGTCTCTTTATTCATTGTTTGTAACGTGCAAGCGGCGGACGGGAACGCGAATCGAACTGCGCGCGATCGAATGGATGTACGCAATACGTGACGCAGCCATTAGACTCGGTCGGCTCTAATCTGAACTAATCATACACATGTATGGTAACGTAATCACCAATACCCTCGGTCTATATTGAATGTAGGTGTAAACGCCAGAGGGAAAGCCAGAATTCTCTATGCTTTAGTTTAAACATGTGCGCGCTGACTGCTCAGATGACTTCTTGTAATAATGAAGAGGTAGTACGTAGTCGACGTAGACATGTTGGTGAACACCTAACACCGAGCAAAGAGAAATCACAGACTATTTAAATTTTAACCTGTTAAATTTTAATCAACTCTAATTATAATTTTTCACGCTGAGCTTGGCGATTGAGTCACGCGTTAAATTTGAAGATCGCATTAATTGAAAAAAAAGTTCTGTTAAAAAATTCTTTAATATCTTTTAAACGTAATTTTTTCGCTAAAATCCTTTGATACGAATTAACACAATGCTTTCGTTAAAGGTACTATGCAAATTTAAATTACATTAAAAATGTGCAGCTTCTTGCTGAAGATAAATCATTGTAAAATCTACTGCTGAAAGAGCATGATAATTACGCGATACTCGTATTCATTTACAATGAAATTTTGGTGAACACTCTCATACTCAGATTGTACACATGAATGTTATATATTTCAGATTATATTGCATTCGAATAATATTGTAATTTTAACAAATAAAATAATTAGTGTCAAGTTGAGTGTTATGAGAGTGTAAAAATAAGCTATTATTTGCATTTATTACCAAATAATTACATTATTTACTTTTTTACACAATAATCATTTTCCGTCATTCAAATGTTATGAAATTCAAGGCGGCGCTCAACGGAAAGATGTTCGCTGATTATACAAGGCGCGTTTTATTGGAATTTATTATTAATACAATATAATGTAGAAAGAGAGAATAAAATGTTGAAAATATTAATTTTCCAAGTGTACAGAAATATTCATCAATATATCAATATGCAATCTTGTTATCTGTACGACGTTTTATTTTATTATGAAAAGTAGAATTATTTTCGTAATTGCATTCAAGATTTAATCACGAAAATAGAGATCAAGTTAAACGCTCGTTATATATAATAACAATAAAGAGAAAAAATTACTAATGAGCTAAAAGAACGAGCCGTATAGGTCTTAAATAATAATTTATGTTATTGTTTTAAATAGTAATTTACAAACAAGATTTGCGTCATATTGAATATTGAAAAAGGATTTAAAGAATTCTTCAAAATGGACCTTGTAAAAAGATCCTATTTATAGGATCCTATTTATAAGATCCCTCCTATAAAAGGATCTTTTAAATCCTTTTTCAATATTATGACGCAAATCTTATTTGTAAATTATTATTTAAAACAATAATATAAATTATTATTTAAGACCTATATGGCTCGTTCTTTTAGCCCATTAGTAATTTTTTTTTTTATTGTTATTATGTATAACGAGCGTTTAACTTGATCTCTATTTTCGTAATTAAATCTTGAACACCATTAAATAATTCTACTTTTCATGATAAAATAAAAAACGTCGTACAGATAACAAGATGCATATTGATATATGGATGAATATTTCTGTACACTTGGAAAATCAATACTTTATGACGCAAATCTTTAACAAATTTTTAGTGATTATAGAATTATACTTTGCAAATTTAGCAGTAAATTTTTATTAAATAATACCCGTTTTTAAACTTTCAAAAATGATTAGGACACTCTTGACTTCTCCACTTCAAATTCTAGTTCCAATTGCAAACTTTACTTTGGCTAAATTCTCTTGTTAACGAATGTCCACTTGACTACTCATTTAAAACTAATAGCTCGTTAAAACTGAAAACGATTTGACATCCATCTTTAGTTGATGTAGAACAAGAGAATTAAGAATCGTCAAAGATTTAACGAATGTTTGATTCACTGAAGGAACTTGATTGAAGAAAGAGATCTCTCTTTCTCTTTCTTCTCTCTTCATCTTTTTCTCTCCAATTTTCGATCCAATTATGATTAACTATGACCAAAATTAGAATTAATATTTCTAGTTAATCTTTTAAATCACTTTAAATAAATAAAATAATAAAGTTCCAAGAACAGATTTCCGTAAATTGTTTTCTAAAATGAAATGAGTACAAATTCTCTATCGGATTTTTATAGACGGTGCAATCGAAGGCGGATCAACAGAGGAGAGCGACCTAATTGATCCTCGTACAAGGCCGAAATTCATCAAGAGTGTTTTAGCGCAAACCGGTGGAAACGCGTTGCTACCCTGCCAATTCAACAGTCCTGGAATAGTGAGTACATATAGCCGGCGACACGCAAATATGTACGTTTAATATGGATACACGCGCCGTACAGCACGTGTATACCGCCATCGTACGATGCACATACATTATACGCAATACATACGGAGAGAATTGTTATGTGTAGCCGTATCGTATGCATGCACACAAAACTACGTGATATGTTATTTATACCTGTCAGACTACGTTGTAATCCCGCGGCATATATAAGTGCAAGAGCCTATAAATATACGCTATAATATATACGGTCAATACTCGTGCAATGTATAAATTATAAATAATTTTGACAATTTCTGATAATAACCTAAAAAATTTTAGCTTTTTACTGTCGGATTTTGTTGAATCAAAAAGTCTACGTCTCTCTGAAGAAATAAACATATTTTTAACTGAATAAATTAAAAAATTCATTAAAATTTCGATCTCACATGGTTCTTCCTCTTTTCAATGATTTGTAGGATATTATACTCTCCAGTATTTCGACATTTTCAAGTATTGTACGTAAAAATTTTTAAGACATCATTCTTATATAATCTTCCAATTCTATCTATTTTATAAATATGATTACATGATATGAACACTTATACAAAAAAACTGATTTTAATTTACGAATTAAATACGTACAGGATTCTAATTATGCTAAATTAAGTCTTCGAAAATATCGCCAAACTGACAGGCTCTCGTTCCTCGCGGGAAGTACAAATTTTCGCGTGCAATTTCGTTCCTTGTGGAAACGGGTCGAGTACAGGATGGTTTGTCTGTAGGGAGGAAAGCTAGAGTTCCCGCTCGCGGTTGACGCTCTTGCAACATTAATACCGCGAAATTGCATCCAAGCTGGAAGAGAAGCTACCCTCCCTTTCTTCCACTTTACTCCCTTACTCAACCTTCATGATGACTGAGAAGAACCAGACCAATTACGATATGCTGAAACAATAATGATGTAACGCTGAAGATAGATCGTGCGGATTATCAGAGTCTTCGGAAGATCGATATCTATTGTCAATATCCTGTCACGTGGATGAGATTATTAAAAATGTAGCAAGGATTCTGCAAGATTGTCAACGTAAAATGTATTGATGATTTAGTAAAAATTTTTACTTTGCCAAAGATCTAACAATAAGACTAATTTTCGAAATAGATTAAAGGCAAAGGTTAATTTTCGATTTGTTTATTGATCAGAAATTATTTATGTAACAAACAAGTTTAGTTAAATCTGTAATATTTATTTTATTTATTGGCAGTTACTCTTCAGCTATTATGCCAAGAAGAGGGACTTGGGTACAAACATTCTAAACCTTTCATAACCCAAACCTTCTATTCTATTCTATTCTATCCTATCTTAACTCTATCCTTACTAATCCTACCCTATCTACTTATACCTTTACAATTAAACATATACCTTTTGACATTTAGCCTTTTTACATTTACAATTTTACCTTTGTCCTTAACATTTACATTTACATTTACATTTACCCTTCCATTTACATTTACCTTTACATTTCTATCCGCATTTCCTATTAACATTTAACTTTGCCTTTTTCCTTGGCAAGATACACCTTCCTTTTGTTTTCCTTGGTAATTTCCTTCTGCCTTCAAGTTTTCCCAGCGTCTTCTTGAGTGCTCTTCCCCTCATTCTTTCTCTGCTTTCTCCCCTATTCCTTTCCACGTTCCCCTTTTCCTGTCCTCCTCTTCATTCCTCCCTGTATCTCCCCTACTTCTCCTTCCTCCTCTCCAAAACTTCAAACATCCGTGCCTCTTCCTTTTTACCTGTGTGCCTTTCCTCTCCCTCGACTCCTTATATCCTCTTCTCCTTAACCTGCCTCCACTAATTTACTTCCTCCTCTTCCCATACCTCTCCTCTCTATATTCGTATCCTCCACTCCTTCCCAGGGAACTTCTATCGCTTCCTTCTCTCCTCTCCCCTACTTCTCCTTCCTCCTCTCCAAAACTTCAAACATCCATGCCTCTTCCTTTTTACCTGTGTGCCTTTCCTCTCCCTCGACTCCTTATATCCTCTTCTCCTTAACCTGCCTCCACTAATTTACTTCCTCCTCTTCCCATACCTCTCCTCTCTATATTCATATCCTCCGCTCCTTCCTAGGGAACTTCTATCGCTTCCTTCTCTCCTCTTCACCAACCTCTTCTTTTCTTCCTGCGTTAAATCTTCCTCCGCCTCTTCTACTCCTTCCTCTTCTCTCTCCTCTTCTTCTGTCCCCTGTCTATCTTCCCTACCATGGGCATGTAAACCGCAACCCCTTCCTCTACCTTAAATCTATTTACAAAGTTGCTATCCTTATTCCTTACATTACAATCGCAAAAACACTATTACAACAAACCTCCTTTACTTCTCACACGTTTATACTTCCCCTATCCTCTAATATCCACTTGTCCTCAACTTTAAACTTACCCAACCCAATCTTTATTCTCTTCCCCTTATCCCTTTCTTTCCCTTAAAACTATCCTTACCTCCTTATCCTTCCATTTCTTATCCCATTCCTCACTCAGTTTACCCAACTCCTGCCTACAGATCTCCCTCATTCTATCCTCCTCCATATCCATTCTAAAACTCACTCCCCTTCCTTCAATATCTTTCCATCTTTTATCCCATTCTTCCTTTACTTTCTCTATCTCCTTTCTACAGATATCCCTTATCCTTTCTTCCTCCCTATCCATTTGGAAACTAACCTTCTTTCCTGTTTTTCTATCCTCCTCTCTCTCCTTCTCCTGTTCCCTGACCTTACCTTCCCTGCTCCCTTTCATCCCTCTCTCCTCCTTCACTCTCTTCATACCTAACCTCTACGCCTCTTGTCTCTGTCCTAACCTCTCAAATCTCACCACGCCCTTACCTGCTACCTTACTCCTCACTCACCTTCTCTACAGCCTTCCCTCCAATATATCTTAACCTTCCTTCTATTCTCTTTCTTACCAACCTATACTTATCGTCCTCTCTATCTTAATTCGCCGCATCTCACTTATAATTCTTTCTTCGCACCGCACACACCGCTCTCGCATTCACTCCGCCTAACCAAGTCCGTTAAATCTGTAATAAATATATTTATTTAAGCACGGTTCTCTAAGTATACTTAAACAAGATTCTCTCTGTAGGAAATGTAGAATGTTGGTGATATTGACAAACTTCAAGTCAAGTATGAATATTGAAAGCAAAGTAAAATGAGAGAATACAAAAGTGTAGCGCGAACATTCTACGCGTATTATTATTGTATCTGCTTGCATAATACCAACGCAATCCGTTCGGAAATTCCTCTCGCGAGGCTTGCGGCTTAAATGGAATATTTGTGTTATAATACAGCAAACAAAAGAGCGATTAGACTTGCGGCTATGGTTATTATTTCACAAGAAACCTTAGAAGCTCTGTGCAAAAACGTTATTTAATGAATAACAACGATGAAGTCGAGTTAAAACTAGAAATTGCCTTGGCAACAATAGTTATTAGATGTGATATTTTCTTTGATAATAAAAAAAACGGCATTGGTATTTACATAATACGTAATCTTTATATTGTTTAACATTTTCATACATGAACGTGATTTTGCGATGATCACGACAATCGATAGGTGACCCGTTTATTTTCTCTTTCCTCGCGCTATGCGGACAATTAGAGACGAAATTTAATGATAACCATCAGCGCGTCAACAGAATGTCGCCGTGTAATTGTCAGCGCGACCACTACCGGCCGATCACAATTAGACCTCCGCTGCAGGGTAAACTCAACAGCTATGTCGATTCAGCACGGTTAGCCGTTTGTCAGAGGTCGTCAAACTGCCGTGGTCGTGACGATAAAAAAGGGAGGGGAGAGATCCGAATTAATTTTCTCTACTTCCAACGATGAAGTTACGCACACGGTATTTGTTCCCAGCGAAATAACGCAGGAACAATTAATACGAATCGGAATTTGTTGGAAAGTTAAAAATCGGGTCGATCGTTTATACGAGACGAGAGCAAATGATTGAAGAGAGTACGCGTGCAATCTGTAACACCCCTCGTCTATCCGTCGGACAAGGATAGATTACTACAGTAATCAATTTTACCTGAAAGGGCTCGATATCATACGCACGTCGCAACAAAATAATGAGATCACCGCATCGAAATTCGCCGGCGATCGCGCGTAACCAAGTAATAACTCTCAATTAAAACGTGTTAAATTGTCAAGAAATGAAGTCCGATTACATGCCGGACGATTTGATTGAATTGATTGCTCGTGTATCTGCCATTAATCCCGTAAAATTATATTTCTATTATTCATTCATCTGTATTTTGTAACACAGAAAAAAAGATGGTATTACAAAACACACCTCACTTTGCTTTATTCTACTGATTTCCAGCATCGATAAATGTATTTAACGATACGTATTAATCGGTAAAAAATTCAGTAGCACAGCGCAGTGAAATTAATGTATTAAAAGATAATTCTATGAAAATTTTATCTCGGATAAAATTTGAGGAAAATATTTGAAAAATAATTTGCTTGTAATACGAAATCATACGAGTTAAACAATTAACCAAAAATTATACAAAACTATTATAAAACTACTTTTTTTAATTTAATAAAAAAGAAATCGATTTTATTGTGATTGTCGCAGATGTATTGTACAAAAAGATCATTGATGCTAACCTCAATTCTCATGTCTCATGTGATAGGGTCAAATATAACCGCGCGATCGATAAAGCATGATAAAAAGCTAACAAGAAGAGAATGAAAAGTAGATACCACTGGAATGACAATGCCACTCCTGTGGTCTTTGAAGTGCCAAATTCCGGCACTTCATTCAACGCCAGCGAGGAAATTGCATGAGAGAATTGCGTTTCCTTTGTCCTTTAAACCAGAGGGTATCGCGGGTTGCCTTTGACCTGTCGTTGACCATTACTATTCAGGCACAGGATACGTCCAATTGAGTACCTGCTCCTGTTCGCTGTTATGACAAGTGTCTCGTGCCCACTCGATAATCGACAAATTACGCGTACATTACATTATGTTGTGTGATATGGATAATATATGTTATGTAATGTATTTTTATAATATAGCAATAAAAAATCACGTGATAAAATTTATGTCTCATACATCATAAAGAGCAATACTTGTATTCAAGTAAAGCATCATAAAATAATTTAAAGCTACATTTAATGTACATAATTGTAGCAAACAATGACTATTTTTTATATTACTTTTATTTTCTATTATTTTATATTACTCTTTATTATATTATAATTGTAACTGTCATGTTGTAATTAATGAAAAAAATTTATCTAAAAATAACTTTTAAAAATACTTTTATTATATTTGAAATAGATGCAAATCTCTTATTTTATTTTAAATAAAATCTTACTTATTTTAAATAATAGGATATCTGATATTAAAAATTTTACAAAATATAAAAATACGGATAAAAATAATAAATCTTTAAAGAAAACATATTATTCTATAAATTCTCCGATATTTCGACTTTTATATTAAATATAACGGTGAATGAATCATCTTGCTTATTCCTTGAATAACTTCTTAATAAATTTACAAAGACTTAAAAAGCAGAAGAATAATTTGTATAATTTTAAGTTAAATAATATTGAAAAATAAACTTTCTTTAAGAACTTGCTGTATAAAAAGGAAAAATTTTAAGAAAAAGTAATTGGAAGAAAAAATCATAGAAAGATAAATTCTGTAAAGTTTCGAAAATCTTTTATACATCTTTTATATATTCGAGAAATGTTTGTTTCTTAGAAAAATGATTGTCTGAACTATTTTCTGAACAAATTGTAGCAGAATGAAAATGTTTACCTTAGATAACAAATTTTCAGACATGTTAAATAATCATAGCAAAAATGAAATATGGTGCAATCTCTCTAATTTCAACGTCAAGTGTATCTTATCAAGTGTATCAATATCACATCAATAAACGTAAATTGACATCTTCAGTCGAATATCGGATGTTACATCGTTCGTCAAACTATTAAGTCTTGAAATGATCCAATTACACACGATAAATAAATTGCATGTGGAAGCAGCTTTACATTCGCCGACAGTCACTGATATAATTACAGTTTAAGCATTGGTTCCATCATCAACTATTAATATGTGCAAACGAAATCTAGAGCTGCGTTCTAATGCAAGTGCCATATCCGCAGAGCAGGAACAGAACCTGACAAATCGAGTTAAGTATAATTCTTGCTAATTTGTCTACACGTCTACAATTTGGAACTTCCGATAAAATCCTCGTAAAAGTGCTCATTTTTATTTAACTGATACTTTCGTG
This sequence comes from Crematogaster levior, assembly GCA_901521435.1. Lineage (NCBI taxonomy): Eukaryota > Metazoa > Arthropoda > Insecta > Hymenoptera > Formicidae > Crematogaster > Crematogaster levior. Next base: position 732,267 of record CABEGB010000625.1, read on the forward strand.
TCAAATTTGGCATTCATTAATTTTATGTAAAAAATGTGAGATATATTATGCAAAAGATTAATCATCGCGACATTGAATTGTTCTAAGAGACTAATTTCAAGTAACACATTTATCAAATAGATTCCACATTAATTGATATCTTTTACAAAATTCTGCGTGCACTTCAACATTAATTGATATCTTTTACAAAATTCTGCGTGCACTTCAAATATGATTTCAAGTAGGCAGAATAAATGGCGCAAACTCTAGTAAACTTCTCTCTTTGAAAAAGTCCATGGCAAATATCATATGTAAATGATATTCTGTCATTGTTCGGATTCATTGATTAGAAATCACTTTTTTTTTCCTTGTTCAAACTTAATTATATCGAGAATTACCCACTATGAAAAATAGAACGCATACTGTATGCAATCGATACTATCTCGATGTCCGTATCTCGCTACACCTAATCTCGCACTTCTGCTTTTTCGGCTTTCGAAAGTTTCCGAAAGTTTCACTCGTCGGACGAGCACATGAACAAAGAGCGAAGATCAATTTCACGCCCGGGATGGGAAAGTGGGGTAAGTGGATAGATAAGGGCGTGAGCCCGACGTTGGGCTGGCTGCCTGAGCGAGAATGTGATCACGACGGGGTGAGAGGATACGGCTACGAGGGGGAGAAAGGAAGAGGAAGGAAAGGGAAGCAAAATGGCAATGGCGTAAGAAGGCGGGAGAAAGGAAGGAAGGAAGGAAAGGGAAGCAAAATGGCAATGGCGTGAGAAGGAGGTAGGAGTCAAAATTTTCATCCCCTCCGTTTACCAGCTATCCTCGCCACCTCGCTTACTCGCCACTGACTATCTCGCCACCCTACCTCAGACCGCCTCATCCCCCTCGGTAGCCTCGTTTGGAGCACACGTGCCACTGACAGCAGTTAATTACATCGCCGCAGAGTCAAAGAGCGGGACAGAGAGAAAGATAGAAAGAGAAGGAGATGAGAAACGGAGAAATGGTGGGTTAGCGGAGAAGGAATAGCGCCCTGGACAATTGCATGCCGCCATCAAAAGTTGAAGTGACCGGAAGAACTCCCTCAACGTCCTCCGGTGTACTCCGGTGTCCTCCGCTGTCCTCCAGTGTCCTGGCTCGCTACCGATTTCGGTACTAACCAGAATTATCCTCGTACCCAGGCAAACGTTTCACCGGGAAAGGTATTCAAACTCGAATTTACGGTAGGTGGATTCTCGTTTAGCGTTTAGATTCTCAGAACGTTAATTCAATATCAATTATCGTTATCAATCTCTGGCGAACAATTTCGTTCAAGGTACCGTGAGAAATCTACGTGACCCGATTTAAGAGATGCAAATTAAAAAATTAAAGGATTTTATACGAAAGAATGATTTAAATTATATAATATAATTAATACACTTTGTGTATTAATTATATGTTTTGCTTTTCATATTTTCATATTTTTGTCTCATTGAACATATTCACGCAGCTTGTAATACTAGATAGTTGTTTCACAAAGCCGAAATGATTGCAGTGAGCATGCAATTGATAAAAATTATAGGCAAAGAGTAAAGAGAAGTACCATCAAACGTCATTTTCTTATAGTTCCCGCGATGTAGAATTTACATTAATGTACAAGAATATAAAGCTCAGCACATCTTAAGCTATTTTTTAATTCATATTCTTCAATTTCATTTCTTCGGTAATAATACGGTAATAAAACGAATTGTCGTGTCATTATAGCTTAAAGGCCAAATTCACAGATGCAATCGACTTGCGATCTTTTATATATCGTAGATACACGACAGTATTAAGATCACGGTGCTCTTTGTATTGCGCATCAGACGACAGTTGGTCACGTCGGAACAGGGAGAGAAATTAAACGGTTGCTCGACCCAATTTTCACCAAGCGGAGGTAATTGCGCGATGGAACGGCCTAGAGAGGATCGGTCGTGTCAAAAACTTGGGGAGCCGCGGCTAAGAGAGAAAACAAGCAATTTTTAATTGGAAAGCCGTACGCGTGTCGGATACTACATGCACGACCGCTTCGTAGACTTCCCGTTAGTTTAGATTCGGTAATTAAGTGCGAATCCCGTCTCCCTCCCGCGTCCCTTTTCGCGTCTCAAAACGGATGATTAATTCTTGCCGCTAGGTATAATTTCTTTAGGCCGCATCGAAGATGCGATAATACGATTAAAATGCCAGAAATTAGTAGTTAAAACTATTTTTGCAATGATTTTTATGCGTTTCTGTAACGAAGCACTGCATTACCATTTTTCTTACCCAAAGCTTGAAAACCATATATCCTCGAGTATTAAAAGTCGCTGAAAATAGAAATCAAATGTGTGAATGTAATATCGTGTGAATTTAATTAACGTAAATAATGCGAATTTTTTGTCAACAATGTACAGTACAATGAACATGTAATACAAGTTTACGCATATTTCCATTACTATTCCATAAAAAACAAATGTTCTTTTATTCCACAGGGATTGATCCGTACAATCTCATTTGGATTTAGCGAACTTCCGGACCAGAAACACATTAACATATTATGGATCCATACATATAAACATTCATACACATGTACATACATACATACACACACATTAATATATCAATTTTTATGATAATGCAGTAAATAACTGAAGAAAAATAGAATAAAAGAAATAAAAGATAATGCAAGAAGAAGATAAATAATTGTAAAGTTTAGACTTGTACCAAAGACTTAAATAATTAAAGAATTAAATACTTAAACAATTAAATCATTCTTCTAATGTAAAACGATCACGACGGGACCAGCTTATAAAGAAAAAGAACAGTATGTAAAGTTAAAAAATTTTATTATTCCTAAATCTTTTGGAGAAAACTTGTCTCTATCTTTTCTATGACGTTTTCGAGTACTAGCCTTTGAAATTTCTATCTATAACATATAACCAAATTTATTGCTACGTTTCAAACAATTGATATTATCTAAAATTAACTTGAGGAAGGAAATGGAATGCAGAATAGTCGAGAACATCAAAGCAATTTATACTGCTACATATATCAATATACTATCACATAATTGTGCAATATGACAATATCCCTACATTATTTCATTGACCGTAACAATCAGTCCTGCATTATCCCTTCAAAGGATGATCGCGTCTATGCAGAATGTCTATCGGAAATCACGCTCGGAATGCGTAAGCAGAATGCAACGGCCATACATGCAAGCTCGGGCATGCGGAGGACCTTGCGCGCTATTCAGAAAGGACTAAACCGCTGAAGACACCCTCTGTCTCAGATCAATTTGTCCTTTGTCGTCCAAAGTCAGAAAGTGAGAGAGAGACAGAGAGAGAACCGCACATTTTTCTTTTTAGAAAAATTTACATCTCAAAAATCCTATTTGTTAAAAATCTCCCACACTTTAATCACATATAATTTCTAAATTATTTATTTCCCACTTATTAATTATTTATTTCCCACTTATTAATGTCCGTTTATATATATTATAGACAGTGTAATGGATGCGGTTTTTGCAGTTTCTTGTTAGTATTCATTTCTATGTCACTTGATATTCAATACAGAGAACGCAGACAGATTTCGTACGTCAAGGTGTTACGGAGCGATATGTATCAGTGATTGACCTGACTTGACAGAGCCGAGGATCCCTTTTGTTCCGAATCTCTGCGAGCGTCTCTCGGCGAGTCACGCTTTACGCTTGTCAATCTACCGTTCATAAATTTGCAAACAAGGATTATGGACTTTATCACGAGTTAATATCCTCGCGCCACTCGCTGTGGTAGATCGCAGATCTACAAAGACTGACAAAATTACGCTCAGATTTTATTAACCGTGATCCGTTTATGATTACTTTAAATAAAGCTGTTCGAACAAATCTGTAATTCTACGATTGCTATGAAAAATAATCTCGACGAGTTAGATCTCTTCCCCTTCTCCTTATTTTTTTTGCGCGCATTAATAAATCATATTTGCTATATTACAAATTTAATTTTTTTATGCAACAATTATAATTTATATAAAGTAAATTTTATGTAAATTTTATTACAAAACACACAAAAGAATTCGGATTTGCTGCATTTTCAATCGAGGAACGTATGTTATACGTGCAATACAGCGCCCAGTTTTCTAGTCTTCTTTAATATCACTTTCGCAAATAAGTACGCATATGTGCAATGTAAATGTGGGTCGCAATAGCGTTTCATTGCGAAATAAAGAGATCTGATACTACAGACCAGTAGCCGGTACATATCCGGAAAGTACTCGCCGGGCCGTAACGATAGAAAGGTTTGCTATAAATTCGTATAAATTCGTGCTCAAAGGATATCGAGGTATTTTTCTTCCTTTTCAAATTGGTTGATCTCCACAAACGAGTGATCCCTATAGATTACCTAATAAAAGTTTTGTATATCGTTATTGAACTGTAGGGTCGTGATTACGCTAACACATACTGTTTCAGATATATTTCATAATATTACTTACACAATATTACTTTCTGTGATATTATGTAGAATATTATAAAATATCACTATACATTCTCTTATCAAACATCTTCGAAAGTGTCTGTCGCTAAGCGACAATTTCAAACGCAATAGAGACGATTTCCACAGTACCACCTGCGGAAAGCTTGTCTTTAATTTCCGTCCAATCTTTTATTCATTTAAATGTTCCAATTCAAGTCAAATGTGCATAAAAAATTAGCAGATCAAAGTGAACGAAGAGCTCATAATTACATAATGATTTATAAAAAAAAGTGGCATTACCGCATGGCAGAGTCGTGTTCGTAGATAATTTCATTTGATTCGTGCCACTCAAAGTACTTTTTATGTGCCTCATTTAATGAGCCTTATCAAAGCGAGCCTCGTCTAGATTCCCTCGAACGAGCTCCATCCTGCTAGGAACAAGAGAAAAAGCTGCTTAAAAGGTTGAACGAAGATTGCCGTAATTGATAGCATGATGGATCAAAAATATGCATCGTTAATAGAGACAGGATTCCATCATTTTTATACGTATGATGTTCAGTTAGAGATTACTTTTGCAACCAAATTGCGGAGGAACATTAAATAAATATTACCTTTGCAAATTTTATTGAATAATATCTCTCACAGATAATGTAGCTATATATATAGATAACCTTGATAGATATAATCTAACACGTCACTGTTACGAGTTAGATAATCACACCAATAATATATGTTAATCTCAAAAATGGCTCTCAGCGCGAATCAGTCCGTTAAATCGCTCCGCAAAACTTCTCATTACATTTTGCAGCAAATGACCATAAAATGTTTATCTACTCTTTGTTATCAGGTACAACAACAAGAGTTAACGACAATAATCGCCTGAACAGCGTAATCCGGTGTAACAGTTCCGCTGAAAAATTCATTCAGGCCGTCTGTTTTGTTTTTTCTTTTTTTTCCCCGTTGTTGTTTTCCGATTCACTCGCGTTTCGGCCAACGAGAGCGCGCGGGCGAGGGTGGCAAATGGGGCCTCTCTCGGAAACAATAGACAGAGCAACGAGCACTCGGAAATGGCCCACTTAATCGGCCCCTCTCTGACAATATATCGATACTCCGCTCCGATGGGGTGTTGCTTTTGTTGCCGAGGACAACGCGGCTACCCGATATAATTGAGCCACAAGAGTTGGCTTCCACTTACTGCCGACAGTGACTATAATTACAACTATGCGCTTGTATCGCAAGACATTGCATTTGCCGATTTATCGTACTATCATTTATGTTGTCGCTTTGTCATAATTTTAACTACATAACATTCACGCCCGTGTTGTTTACAGTTCCAACATGTATTTCTCCGAAATTTGACTGTGACATGTATATCCTGAATAATTTAATTCGAATAATTTATTAAATTATGTTATAATAGATTTTTTATAAACGTTTATGGAAAAATCAATTCCAAATTTCTACAAGAAATTTAGATGAGAAATAATGATTAATCCTCTTAAGACACATTTTAAATATCATAACAGATATATTAGAAAAACTTGTATAAAATTAATTTTTCAATCTCAGATACACAAAAAGTAGCTTGATTTTGCTACAGAACCAAATAAATTTCAGCTTCTTATCGTCATTTGAAAATAACACAAGACAGTGTACCACCTTTTGAATATCGATTCCTTTGCAATCTGATCTTTCTCGATATTTCCAATAATTCCAGTTATCTGTTGTGGCTCGTTGGCAAAACAGCATACAAATGAAATCATTGCGCTAATGTAGTAAATACTACCGGCATTCGATTTGTTCTCGTATATTCATATGCATTTTCGCGGAAATATCCTCCATCATTTTCCGAGACAATCTCTCTGTGAACATATTCGCATGCAATCTCGTCAGGAATTCTTAATGCGCAACGTGACCGACTGCAGACCGGCCGGACATAAACACACTGTCCGAAGAAATAGCACGGATTCCGAGTACAAAGAAATAAGCAGAAATATTCTAAAGACAAAAGAGTCTGAGTGTATGACACTCTCTGACCAAATGTAGCACATATTCTCGAACTCTAATCGAACATTTACCCTCTCAGCAATTCTCGATTTAAAACCAAACGCCGCAAGCTTCTTTTTACCAAAAGTTACCAATATTTTACCAATATAAGTTTACCAATATTTACCAAAAGTTTATCTATTATGCTCGAATATAAAAATAAACTTATTTTCTTTATGAGAAAAGTGCACATTTTTACTATATATATGTATAAATATAAATGTAATAATACATCATTATTACATATATATATAATATAAAGAGTATGTACGCGATAATACATCATTATTACATAGTGACAATAATAAAATCGCTATATGATATCAGAATTTAAACATTACAAAGCAAAACAAAAAATAAATAAATGAATACCCATATTGTTTTAAAAATTTTAATAAGGAAGAAACATAATAATAAAAGTTGTATATATCGGAGACTTGTATATATCGGTTTTCTATGAAAAACTTTAAAAGAAAACGTGAGAGGTAAACCTTAACAACATCAAAACAATTTCAATTTAAATAGAAGACTACAATTTTTTGCAAATTTCCGTACGTCTCAAAATATTGACACGTTCCCCAGCACAAGCATGTGAGCGCGCAACCGTTTGTGTGTCTCTCGAGTTTCTTCATTGCCTTTCAAGCATTCGGTTTAACTTTACTGTAGCTCTTTCAAGTGCATGTGAACTGATTGAATTTGACGGTCTGGGCGCACTGTTGAAATCTTGAGTGAATATATACTACAATTAAGAGCAGTCAGCCGTTTCGTTTGTACCGATCGATTCTCTCGTCTCCGATGACCGTCTTATTGCCCGAAAACGTTGGTGGAACCGCTCTTAACAGTTTATAGACCTGAACCACCGAACTCTCAGGAGGGAATTTACTTCTGGGAATTAAACAGGATTTTCTGTAAATTGAACGTGATCTCGCAGGTAACGAGTTTGCAATTCTGCTTGAACTATCGATGAGCATTATTGTTTTAACGTTTGCGTCTCGATTGTGTTTACGACCGTCCTTCTCACACAGTCATATTTGTATCGACAGGCTACAGACTTTCAAGCGATAACTTTGGCATTCGATTCTTAAGCGACCTGCTTACGCTTTCTCCATTGTACGATGCAACAACAAGACGATGAAAACAAGGGTTTTATTCGTCCCAGATACGCTAAGTGCAAATATTGTAACAAGATGGTCTATAGTAACATTGATTTTCGCTGCAAAGGTTCCTGCAAACAGCTCATGCATTTCGCGTGTGTAATGACAGTTTATCAAGATCATATGATGGCGAACATGAAGGAGAAGAATTTCTATTGCTTACCCTGTAGTGTTGATGAACTTAATCAAAATTTTTCTCAAATCGATGTTTCATCTGAAAACATGAAGTCCCCTAAAATCAACACTTCTATTTCGCCTAAAATCAACACTTCTATTTCGCCTAAAATCAACACTTCTATTTCGCCTAAAAAGATATCCCTAGATGTGAAGAATCAGATCGATACTCCTAGTCCATCTGGAAATTCCAACATGAAATCCCCCAAAACCCACGTTTCTTTCTTTATTTCGCCTAAACAAACAAAAAAATCCCCGAATGTGAATAATCCGATCGAATCTCTTAGTCCACATAAAACCTCCAATTTGACTCCCTCCAAATCCAACATTTATACCGACAATAGTTCACCTACACGCATATCTCCATCAGTTATGAAGAATCTCTATGAGGAACAGTTCAAAACTCACGTCACAGAGGAACATTTTAATTCTGAAAAACATATTACAGAAATGGAGAACAAAAAACTTATCAAGTATCTGCAAGAATATTCAGGGATTCAGGTAAAAATGTTGGCGCATATGACCAATACCATCAACTCATTGAAATCTCAGCAGACTACAATGGAGGAAGAAGTGCAGGATATCAAAAAAACACAATTACACATTCTAAATGAGATTAAAGTCCAATATCAAAAAATGAACAATTATTTCGTAGTAGATCGAGTTTCACGTATTTCTGGAAACAAAAATGTTGAATTCGTATAAGAAAGTCTAAAGAGAAACAAAAAGTATTAAACAATTATTACACATATATACATATGTATGTATCTTTTATGATATTATATTTAATCATAATTTTATGGATAAAGAGTAGTCAATGTAATCATACCATTAGTGCTTACTATTTTGTAAATTAATATTATGTGACTTCGAAGACACAATTCCTAGCGTACCTTATTAAAATTCTTCGAAATGACAAGTAATGAAGTACGAGTATTCTGTCTTCTTCCTCTTTGTGATAAAAGTTTGCCCGAGAAAAAAAGCGAAACCCCTCCCCCCTTATTTTACTGATGTCTTTATGTGAATTTCTTTGGAGTTAAACAAATCTGAATCAACAAAATTTTCTCAATATCGCAATTACTCATAAATTCATCAATAATAGTATAAGTTACGTATTTAAAATGATGTTTTAATACTGAAAAATGTTTCCTAAAGTGCATTGTTCCGAGAACTCATAGTATTGATTTATATATGTATATATACATATATATGTGTATATATAAACTGTTACACACACACACACATACATAAATTTTATATATATGTGTAACATATGTATGTATATATACATATATGTATAAGTTTTATATATATAATTTATGTATATGTATATATATAGGCACTCATGCGTGTTTGTACATATAATACGTATACATATACATATACATACACTATATACACATATATATCATACATACATATACACACACATATACAATATATGAGGTTGAGAAATATATATATATGTACATGTATAAGTCATACATATATAAAAATAATTTTTTAAATTGTATGTATGTTTTACATATGTATTACAGTTAGTTTTCACGAGAAAAAGGAGACAGAATTACAAATGCAGAATTACAAATTTAAAAAATATAAAATTTAAATTTTAAGATATGCACATTCTTAATTTAATTGACGAGATTTTGATCTGATATTACACATTCCTTTAACAAAAATCGTCTACGTGCTGTCACTCGCATACTGTGTGTTAGACTTGTATCAAGTGAATATTGTACAAATATTATATTTTGTCAGAGTGCCTTATACAAGTAATTATATTCTATAAATAGTTCTGAAATAATTTCGCAAAATTGCTTGGACTAGCTTTCTAAATATATAAAAAAACCTCTTTCATAATACTGCTTTCAAATATAGATCAATAACATTATTAATTATGTGAATCTAGGAAAACACTCATGAAATTTTTTCCCCTTTTCGTATTATTGAATCACGTCACAAACGTGTCATATTTTTCAAAGCGTCGAATATAACAGTTTCATCTTTCGCTCCATTATTACGAAAACGTGACGAATGTTAGTATTTTAACAAAATAAAATACCAAAAAATCGTAAAAATGTTATCAACGAAATACGTATTAAATGTTTCGGTGTAATATCTGCTAACAGTCGCTTCGCGTTCGAATAGCAACGGTGTTTGGTACGATGTTTGGTTGCAGTAGTTTTTCGTAACTGACAGCACGTGACAGCGTGCAGTCGATCTTTGTATCAACATATATATGACACTTGCAACATCAACCACTGATACACATCTCTACTGTATCTCAGTAATCCAAAATATTTCAAATTTACACAACAAATTTACAAAAATGTATACTATTTATACGTATTTGTGATTGTACGCTCATCGAATTTAGAGAATAACTTTGTACATAGTCTCTGTTACGTAAAGTGTTTATTCCTGATATGCTCTCAAACAAGCTACAAAATATCTACGATTTTCTTCAAAATTTTATTAAATTAACAGTATCTTTTTTTAAAGGTATAGTAAATGTCGGGAAGAGGTTTAAATCCTATCATTTCTTATAGCGCACGAACATACACTTGGAGAAATTATTACTATTTATTATAATTATTTGTACTAATATTGTATTAATTATAATTAATGTATTAATTATAATTGTATTAATTATAATTATTTGTACTATGTATAGTAATAACAGTATAATAATTACACTATTATAATTATTATATAATTATTGCTATTAATATTAATATTTATTTATTATACCAAACATTAAATATATAAATATATGTAACCATAAGGATGTAAGAATAACTTTGAAACAGATATTGTAAATATGAAATTTTTAATCTGAAAAATATAATAATCACAATCAAATTAATCTTTTATGTAATCTAGTAACTAGTGACTTTTGTTATAAAATCACACTATGTTAAAAAAATCATATCAACATCATCAATGAAATGTATTATGTCTAACTTATGTATACAAAACTTTTTGTTTAATCATTAATAATATCATAAATAAATATTATTAATATCAGTATTAATATTATTATTAAATAAATATTATTAATAATATCATAAATAAATATTATCAGCATAGATATATTATTTTTTCCTTTCTTCAACATTCCGCATTTTGCGATTTAGATACAAAGAGCGAAGAAAGAAGCGTATAACATGCTATCTCGAAACGAGAAAATCTGTTGAACCTACCTAATCTCGTTCGCGAGGCATATGCCAGAAGTCCCTAATTTTTTTAGAGTCCAAAAGCTGCATATTTCTCCCGCTGATTGTGACTGGGACCGCCGGTACCGGAATACCAGCACGGATCGATATGTGCCGTTTAGCGTGACCCCATTGTCCCTTTGAAAACGTCCCGACGTTCACAGCTGCGACGTTAGATTAGGATGTTTCGGTTGCACCTGCAGCATCGTACATACCGTCGCGCGTGGGTCAATCGTTTGCCTCATCAAGCGGGAATGTCTCGGCGACGTCGCTTGTTAACAACGACGTCGTCTTTGCAAACGAACACGCCCTGACCCTCGATAGATATATCATATATTAAACAGTATATACAGTATAACAGTATACACTTGCCGTACATAACGTCTGTATATACATTTCCGCAATCGACCGTGCGAGCTCGCCTATCGCCGTTTCGCTCTGGAGAGATTACTCTTGATGCACTGAGCGTCTGTGAGCGTCTATCACATCCATATATATTAGTATATACACGTATCTCTAAATGTATATTAATTAGTGCGGATAACCGTGGATAGGATTAGGGGAAATGTATTTCAATTTCGTTTGGAATTCCATTCAGACATCGCGCGAAATGGATTTGAAACCAACAAGAAGACGAGAGATATTGAAAAATTGTCTTTAATTGTCGTTCACTTTCTGCATACGATTTGTTCACATATATTTTTTTGTTATTTATGGCAATAGCATGTCATACATTCGTTTACATCGATCACATCGAAAATCAAACTTTACCGGTATAATATTGAAATCGATCTATCCATTAAATTGTTCCGACAAGAAGCAAATATGGATAGAATTCTCCCTCCTCCCCCCAATTATTAATGTATTGTAGACTTTTTGGGAGCCGCTTGAACGACGTTCCATAAGCAGAAACGATCACGGGATGAACATGTACGTGCATAACGTCGAGCAATCGCAAATCATGAAATCATGAGCGTATGCAGTATACAAACAGCACTCGACCACGAATGTCATCCCGATGTAGCGCAATTCTCACGCGAAATCATATGTCAACAAATACTGTTTAACTTATATCACAGAATCGACATTGACTTACACACAAGAGGCGAGATCATGGTGATGTCCGGTCTGTAGCCGTAAGTCGCTTTGTCAATTACACCTGTTGCAACGTTTCTATTTGGATGTTACCGTATCCGACTGACAAGCCGCAAATCTCTCCGATTGTGCATTTGTAGACGTCTCGCAATTGTTTGCGCGCGTCGCATCGAACGTTTCTCCTCCAGGCAAATAACTCGAATAGGTGCGAACTGCCTTTTACGTACACTTTGTTCGCGTGTCGCGCGACTATCGCTTTCACGTTTGCGACGTCCCCCTTTACCTTGTCTTATCCCCGACAGTTTTAGCCGATAAATTGGTACACAAGCACTTGGCAGTACACACATCTAGTGCATATGTAAAAGATAGCTACATGAAATTTAATGGAACAGATATCGGTGGCGAAGGATGATGATTTTTTGGTCAAAGGATGAACGATTTTGGAGCACGTTTTACGAAAATTGAAGATAATCTCTAGTTTAATTATTATTTTCCTATTTTATATCATTTTTACCACTGCAGATTAACTTTAATCTCGATTTATTTTTTATCTTTTTTAATTCTTAAAACCAGGAAAAGATAAAAAGTAAGTTAAATCGAGATAGCAAGATTTAATGCAAATTTTTGTTGTAATGAACGTATTCATTACAATAAAATATTCACATGCACATACGATGGATTTACAAACGGAGGGTAAAATAAAATGAATAAGCCATTGTGATGTTGAGTTTTAATAGCTCCCCGAGCATCGGAGTGATGCAACGTCGAAGAATGGGTAAGGGGAATCTCTTGTACAATAATTCTCGCAATCTCGTAATTATTCCTGAAGCCTATTGTATTCCGGCGCACCGAGTCGAAGCCTAACCGAGTTAAACGGCAAGCATAAGGGCGCGCGTACCTAGGGTGGAAATTACAGAGCGAAACGCGTACTTTACAACGAGCATTTACCCCGAAGAATCCTCTTCCACGATTTTACATGCGAACCGCACGAAGCTCGTGAATTAATTTTGAACAATTAATCAGCGAAGTATTTAATTTGCTCCTCTAAAGCTTCTAAAGCAGCAAACATCGTTATTTCAAGAAAATCGAATTTTTACAACAATTAGAGCGATGGATGAAATTGTTTCTGTAAACTTTAATAAACAACTTTATCTAAAGAAGAAACGTGTGATTTTATAAAGATTTTCTTAAAGCTCAGATACAAAATCAAATACAAATATAATAAACTATTCTTTGCGATTTAAACTTTATGTTTTAAGGTAGCATTATTACATCAAAGTAATAATACGTTCTACTTATATCATTAAAATTAATCACATCACATTACAGATTAGTAATGTACTTGCGTATTTTCACGGTTTCTGTAGAATCAAGCGGTAATTAAGTAACAACAGAGCACAAATTATAGAGTATAATACTCAATTGGCTCATTTGAAATTACAGCTTTATTAGAGTTTGCATAAAAAGTTAACACTGTAACAATGTGAATGTTAACACAATATCAATCATATCGACAATTTAATTTTCACCGTTTTACAGAACCACTTCTAACTCTCGTGAATTATTATTGCAGTGTAAGCGCGCTCGCCAGTGTAGCAACGTCGTGTTTATTGCAATTTCTACTACGAAAATGTATCTCGATCGTAAATCGGATATCCGAAAAATAATATTTTTTACTTCTTATCGCAATATCGCCAGCACTAATATGTCGGCCAATGTTGACGACTGATATTTTCACGGTGATGCAGCACCGAGATGAAACCTCCCTCGCACGCTCGAATCCCCGTCGCCCTCGCAACCGCTAAATTTTCCGGTGAGATTTAGTGCAGCTTGTACCGGAAAGTGTCGCAGTCGCAGACCGGCAGTACGTTTTGTGGCGAAAATATTTGCCACGGCTTTTTCAATGTTTTCCAGTCGTGACGCGCGTGTGTGTGCGCGCGCGCGTGATATCGGCACGTGACGCGAGCATCACACAGTAGATACACACGCACAGATACGTGTACATATATGTCTTATATGTATCCCATGCAATGGAGGACGGCCTGTCGGGTTTATCTCCATTGTTTTTCAGACGAATAAACGCGGGCGTTCTCATTTATTGCTTCCCTCCCTCTCCCTCGTCGTCATGTCAAGATAGTAAAAGTCCCTTAAACTACGATGGGATCTCCCGGGAGTGACTGAACGTTGCGGGTTTTTCGATTTTGTAAACGTGTCACGGTAGACTCGTTTCTCCGTCGAAACTCGTCGATTCAACTCGAGTCAGCAAATAGTATGGTATCATTACCCTCGAAAACCAATTATCTTAAAGATAAGAGAATCCTAACGACAGTTCGTAAATAGGGATGAAATTTTTGAGCAGTGTGGTAAAGTAGTGAAATAAAATAACCGTTTAAAATTATAAAAGCTAAAATAATCGGTAATTAAATTGTATGTACAATAACGTAATCATTGACAATTTTATTTTGTCGTCACACGAGCATGAAAAAACTCCTTTTGAAAATTGATTGCCTCAATTTTGCGAACCAGATCCACGTTATGGAGTAGAAATTAATTTGTAATTAGGTCAGCCAATCGATGAACGCTCTGATGCAAAGTACTTCTTTTTATAGCTGTAAGAACAAAACCTCCGTATATGCAGGCATCACTTGCAACATGACCGTGTACATTATTTCTTTCATCTCCTATTTCGTTAAACTTTCTCTAATAAAGAAGTCATAAATACGACTAACTCGTGTTATATCTCGCAAAACGAAGAAATTATTCGTAGAATTTATCCGTTTATTAAAAATTCGACACTCCCGCTAATTAAGGATGCTTTGTTAAGCTTCAGTATTCATTAGCCACTGCGACGTGCAGATACATTTTTAATGAAAATAACAGCATTTTCATGAAAAATGTATTGCAGATAAAACGAGACAATTATATTTCGCATTATTAACCATAATTTTAAATAAGCGATACTATAGAATTACGGGGAGATTTTGCTTCAAAATTCACAATAGCGTACATTTCAACAAGCTCGTGAAAGATAACTGGTCGTAACAATACTGATGGACTTTTTTTTGCTTTAAATACGCTACGCTGGCGCAATTTATACTCCGCAATTTATACTAATTATAGAATTATCAAGCGTCATAAAATTATTCCAAACTCGCGCATTGAAAACGATAAAATTACGATAAAATTAATTTAACAAGCTCGCACAAAGAGAACCTACAACTAGAAAATTTGAGGAAAAAGCTACTTTTATACTTTCAATCTAGCAGAGATCATTTTTATAATCCTTTAAGAGATATATTATATAATAGCAAATAACGCTTGCAGCTTTTTGTGACTCTTAACCCAGAATCTTGGAAAAGAACCAAAAATTTTCAAAATTATAAAAACCAGTTCCTTTAACACTGTGTCTTCAATCACGAGAGCCATGCGAATCTTTCATTAGTAACCGCGAAAAAAGCTCGCAGAAACTCACGTCCGCTATTCCACGGCAAACTTAGTATTGCGCATTCCAGGGGTTATTTGCTATGCCAGCCAGAAAATTGGAGAAGTTTCCGCATTCCGTCGGGATTTCCGCGCAAATTTCGGGCGCGCGTGTGCCGATTTCCGAAATATTCATACATATTGGCCGCCGACTGTCGCGAAATTTATACGCAGTACATCGGCCGAATGTAATGCACCCGCGAATTTCTCGTGTGCATCAAACCGCACATGATTACGCACCGTACCTCCGCGTATCCTGTACACACGTGTGCAACTGATCGTAAGAGACACGAAATGTTACAAATAAAAAGCAGAAAATTTGCCGAAAAATTCTCCAACAAATACGGGTGTACTGACATTTAAAAAAATAGTCCTACTCTAATCTCGATTTCTTTTTTTCTTTTTTTTTACGATTTACACATGTTTTTACTGATGCAATTGATGCGATGAAAATATCTCGATAAAAAATCTCCATTCAGGTTATTTACTGGGATTTATATCTATGTATTTAGAATCCCTATATACAGTCATATACATATTCAACAAGATCGAAGAGTTGTATCAAACATCGAAAAAACTATTTTTAAAAATATATTTTAAAACCTAAAAACTATTTTCAAATCACATCAAAAGCATTTATTTCAGCGATATTTCTGCGTCAAGTGGTTTTCTACGTCGACTACTGAAAAATCGATGAAAACATTTCAACTTTCATGGAGTTAAAAAAAATTATTTTCTTTGAGACCTTCTGAAAGCTAAGTCTCCTTTTTAAAACGTCTTTTTAAAAATCGTGTTAGAATTATTTTTCAAAAAATTATCACGATTCAAGGTGATAGAATTATTAACAAGTTCTTTAACATGGCTTTCTAAAAATCTTTGCGATTACTTCCCGTTATAAAGTTCGTATTTTATTATTTTTATCAACAAAATGTTTCTTTAATTTAATTTCGTGGAAAGATATAGAATATGCTTTAAATATATCTCTTAAATACATCTCTTTAAATCAACTGTCTGTTCGATTCATTCGTCACTTTTTATGCTGTAATATAAACACGGTGGCGTTCATCTGTCAAATCGGAAACACGGGTAATGAGCTGGCAGGCTAAAACAACAGTGTCGGACAGCATTCGAAACACTGGTTAATTCGGGACGGAAAATCAAGTGCTCGTCGAATCTGCGGTAACAAGACAAACGAGCGTGCGCGAGAATGGGTTCCGATCATCGAGTGAATGTCAGACTCGCGATGTCTACCGCCGAAACTAAATCCAGACGGACTGCGGGATGAAGCGATCCGGCCTCCCATGTGCCGCACCATTTCCTTTTGAATAGACAAATGGAACGTGACCGTCGGTCGAACGTGAAACACGTATAGCGGCAAATTATCCACTAGAGTGTAACGTGTAAAAAGGTTTCAAAGCGGGTTATGTTGCGGATTATACTGGACATTCTACACTCGTCGTTGCTTAATTTAAATGACAAATTTTATTCGTCAATTTGAAATTCACTTTTCTACAATCTCTTTATAAAATCTCTTTACAAAATCCTTCTAAAATTTAACTGAGATATCAAAAGAAATGGAAAAAAAATGTGTTGATAGCTTTCAATTATCTAAACGATTAAAATTAATGAGATAAAAGAGGCGTTACACGTAGCAAAAAATATGGCTTGTAAATTGTATAAATTTGCTCAATCAAGAATTTAAAACTGCTTGAAAAATCATTTTAATATCAAACAATTGTTACATTTAATTACGAAACCTATGATATGTAGCGATTTCAAAACAACCATTAAATTAATATAGATTTTTCTTTCATTACTATTATTTATTTTTACTTTTTATTTGTATTATTTTTATTACTATTATTGTTAGGAAATGCCAAATTACTACTAGTACACTTATACCTCTATCACAATTATTTCGATTGACGTCAAGAATACTCAGCGTTTGGACCAAATAGACCCTACGAGGTTTGATTAAAGCTGTGAGAAGTGCACTCGAATGTAAAGCGGTGGAATAACGACTATAAACCAGCGCCGTGACACATTGCGAACCGATAATGTACGACGTGCTGTGTTCACGTTGCCTATTAATTTGCTGTTAATGACGCTCGAACGTGAGAAACTAGCCGAAGTTCGCTCTGCGCGAACAACTCTGCTGGAACGCGATCGGATCGTTCTGGGCAAACCTTTCGATAACTGTTGTTCAAACCGAATGGAATAGTTTAATTCCAATGTTGCCGTAAGGGGGCCGAAAGCGCAATGAAACATGACGCGGTGAAGTCTCGAAGGGCGGCTGCGTGTTTGGAGCGGTGGAAATAATCAAGGATGGAAATGAGGTGGAATAGAGGGGAAAAGGTGAAACTATAAAGTAAGTTGTAATTGATGAAGGTATTTTATTATAAGCAAAATTGCTACTCGGTGCTAATGTACGTGAGCTTTGGGATTAGTGCTGAGAATATAATTCGTGAAAGATACTACCTATACAATATAACTGGCACATTTACAGACAGTTGACTAAAATTAAATTTTAAGACACAATTGCGCTTCTCTCATGATGAAAATATTTCTTACACGTTAAAATAGAATAGCTTAGGTTTTATTCATCTTTACATTTAATAATTTAATAATTTAATATTTTAATATTAATAATTAATTAATTAATTTTAATAATTTAATTAATTAAATTAAATAATTTAATTAATTAATTAATTTAATAATTTTATCGATATATTAATTATATTATGAAATTTCTTTACAATGTTTGGCAAGATACATAGAAATCTTAATACAATTTGATAAACTTTAATAACGTCCTTCAAGTTAGATATTCATAAATAGTGACATTTTACACTTGCAATACACTGTGATTGTATATTCTTATTTTTTCTATTTACTAAGATAATCCCTTGTTTCGTACAACTCTAGAAAGTTAAGAGCGAAGGAACCGAGGGGTTGATCGCTAGTGGTTCTAGTGTACAAAAATTACCCTTAATTCCGATTACCTTTGAATTACCTCGGATTCCTCAAGATTGCCCGGTACTACTTCGGACTCTCCAATATTGCCCAGTACTACCTCGGATTTCCCAAGATTGCCCAGTACTACTTCGGATTCCCCGAGATTGCCCAGTACTACCTCGGATTCCCCAAGATTGCCCGGTACTTTCTCGGATTCCCCAAGATAGACCGGTACTACCTCGGATTCCCCAAGATAGCCCGGTACTACCTCGGATTCCTCAAGATTATTTAATACTACTTCGGATTACTCAAGATTGCCCAATATTACCTCAGATTACTCAAAATTGCTCAATATTACCTCGGATTACTCAAGATTACCCGATACTACCTCGGATTCCTCAAAATTGCCCAATACCTCAGATTACTTAAGATTACCTAATACTACTTCAGATTACTTAAGATTGTCTAATCTGAATAAATCTGAAGTAGTATTAGACAATTTAAAGAGGTAATTTAAAGGTTCGAATTAAGGATAATTTTTGTACACTATAACCACTAAAGATTATCTTAGATTACCTCAAATTATCTGAGACTACCTTAAGAATACCTAGAAACATTACAGATTATTTGATATTACCCTTAGATTACTTAGATTTCCTGAGATTACCCAAGATTATTTGAGAATGCTAAAGATTATTTAGAATACCAAAAGTTACCTTGGATTACCTAAAATTTCCTTTGGATTGCCGCTGAATTACCTAGCCCTTGTACAAAAATTATCTCAGTGACCAACCTCTTGAGAGGACTGATAAAGAACACGAAAATCGGACGCGCCTCTCGTGTGTCTAGATCTTCGAAATTTATCTCAACGAAAAAACTTTGTCCCTGCGAGACAAAGCGGAATAAATAAAATGAAGAAAAAAGTGACCTGGAGACAAGGCCGAATGTAAGCGACGGTCGAGAGCTAATAAATTTCTCGCGATTGGAAACCATTCTTTCGAGGGGACATTAATTAAATGGCGCGCCGATGTTATCGCGCGGTGTGGCACGGCGCGTTCATACGTGCAAAGAAAAGTCGTGATTAATAGGGGTTTCGTCCACGTCGAAGAAGGATTATTTTCTTTCCAGCCCAACGTGCGCTGCGCTAAAGATTTTATGAATAGACGCCGCTTCTTCTCCGCCATTTCTCACATTGCAATAAGTAACTTTCTTTCTCAGATTTAGAAAGAATTCAAAAAGAAAGAAACTCGTGAGAAGAGTGGAACAATAACAATGAAATGACACAAATAGATAAGTGACTAAAACAAGAAATAAAAATTTTATAAAACATATGTCTCTTAGAGCAAATATTTTTGAAGTTAGGCGATTTCTGAATGATTAAGATCTTAAGCAACATTCCAGCGATTTGATGTCTGCGCTTTTGGGTTTAATGACGTGACGGTGCGCGAATGGATCATAAACCATAGAATATTTATACCTCCTATTAATGCGACTCTATATAATCTATGTTACGATTAATCGTGTGGAAAGTAATAGCGCTACTGCTTTAACCCGTTGTCACCTGATTAATATTGCCTATTTCGGAAACTTAATAAAACTTGTAAGGAAAAAAAGATCGTCAAGTGATACGGACATTTATATTAAAGATTTCTCTATAAATATATATAATGAAAACAATTATAATCATCAAGAATATTTATAATGCAACATCGATAATTAGTATTTGTGATTACATCGAGAAAGCATAAAGTTTAAAATCATTTTCATTCATAATAAAGTCATACACGAATCGCGCCGTGCGGTTTCTTTCAAGAGAGATCAGGATAAAAAAAAATGGCTTCCTGAGCGAATCAGAACTTCGTTGGCAGGTAATCTTAAAAATAAAATCTACCGCCTTTTAACGAGCAGTCAGCGCGAGGGTAACACGCACGGAGCTTTATAATTGCATTCTCTCTGGTCGAACGCGAGCGTCCGGTTCTTGTTACGACATACGTTTTACCCGGTTATGTGACTGCACTGGAAATTTATGGCCACTAAAATGCTTCGCCGCTGGCAAACGCCTTTCGTTATTCTGCGAGTGCCTTTAATTAAACGAGTGACGTCCACGCAGCCTTTCGCAACGCGTTATTAAGCCATGCAGTCGTACGAAGCTCTCGTTCATCTGTAAATTCATGAACTCGTTGACCAGCGAAATCGATGGGCTCTCAAAATCGATCAAAATTATTTCATAGTTGCGATGGAACGTAGTTTGCACCGATCAATTCTCAATCAATTTCAATATCGATTCTCTCTGGAACTACACGTTTTTGCATACACGAAATACATACTAAATCTTTTAGATTCAGCCGAATAATTTTACGCATAACTCTGAAAAAATGCATATTTTTGAAGGAATTTTTTTCCAGAAGTATGCTAGATATCACACAGAATACGATGATAAAATCAAAATTTAAATCTGTTTGATTACAGGATGCAAATACATTTAAAGAAGAACTTTTCAAAGAAACTAACAACTTGAAATTTTTGCTGAGTCTCACATATCTAAGTATATGTGTAGTTCTAGAATTAAGAAACTATTCGAGCTACTTATAAAAGTACTTTTGCTCCAAAATTATTTAAAGCAATTAAAAAGAAAAAAATATGAATAAAATTAAAAATTTTTAGTAATGAGGAGAATAATTAAGATAAATAAAAATCATATAAATAAAGTGCTGTAGTTTTATTGATAAATTCGAACGTTTTCATTTACACTCATAAAGCATAAGGAGAGGTTAATGTCATATCGCGACCCTAACGCGAGAGTATAGTGTTTCGGAACGCTATTATTTATTACTGACATCATTAACCTTTGGCGCTTAATACAATGTGATGAAGCAACTTATATTCGCCAGCTGATAAGCGCATCGAGAAGAAAATATACAGAATGGCGTAGAAAGCTTAATTAGGTTCAATATTACTGAAATTTACACTTCCATTATTTCTATGTAAAGATTAGAATTCTTCTACATATAAAAATATATTTTATTTTAACAATAATATAAAAAGTTAAACTATAATAAGTAATAGTTACCAACAGTTTTAAGTTATATCAAAAACCAATAAATTTTTTTGAAAAATCAACCTCATATAAATGAATTATTAATCTTCACATCTCATTTAAACTTAAAATAGAATTTAAATCAGATTTTTATGTTAAAAATTTGCTTTTAATGAAAGAATATCCAAATAAACTTTTTATTCAAGTTCCAGAAGTTAAGTAGTCGAGCAAACGGAAGAAACCGCAGATGTTTCGTTTCAATTTGTATATTTATCGTGAAGCGTGAAGATCTAAAAACAATTGAAAAAGCACTCAAAGGGTTAATTACGGCTCGACGATTCAACGAACAATATCGAGAAGCGAACGTCAAGACGACGGTCAATATCGACGCATTGAGAAAAGTAGTCCGAGAAACGTGCGCTCGATCTTTTATTCATGTCACGTCGACCAGAGTCTCGTTCCGTGGGCTCTTCCTGTCTTTCCGCGTCCAAACTGCATCCGGCTGTTACGCGTCCGCGACGAACGTGTCATTTTGTGCGATAACACGCGCGTGTTGCGACACGCGTGACACGTAAACGGCTCTACAGCCACCCTCGATGTTCCATCACGTATTCGACGAGAATGTACTCTCTGCAGGACATATATCTTTCCAAATACGGAAGTATCGCTCATAAATTCTTGTATCGACGGCAAATAGAAAGCTGTCCAAGATTTAATAAGTGAGTAAAATCATGTGAGGGTTTAGCAATTCGCCTTTAAGATAATTTTTCGTTGTTAAGAAATTATCATTTTATACTAACAGAACTTTATTAGCTCTTCACATTATTATAAAGAAAAATATTAAATGATCATAATTTTATATGTTACATTATTATCATATTTATCATAATTTTTATATATATTCGTAATTATGTAATTTTATCATTATTATACATTATACATTATTATACATTAGGAATGTATTTATTAATATAAAATATTCTCCAAGTAATATAGCCGTGGAAAAATGTTTAAAAATGTTACGTATCAAAAATTCGGAAAAATAAATTTGTCCTTACTGAAAATCAAAGAAGACTCATCATTAAACTTCAATATCATTTGATATCTCAATATGAAATTGAAATTTCTAAACAACGAACAATATTTTATCATTTATTTGATTATTGATCGCCCGTTATTCAAAATAATCTGATTTACTGATTTTTTTACCAAGAAAGAAATTAACTTTATTTCACGAGAAATATTAATCTAGTTTATATTTTTCGTAAAACAGACATGTAACAAATTTTAAAATATTAACAAAAATACTTGTATAAACGGGATTATTGTAACATAATTACAATTTTGGCAAAATACGCGAATACGTGAGACCGATAAAAAATAGATGGAAGAAGAGAAGATAACGAGCTATTCATCGGCCATTACGTTTGCAATCCGAACCCGAGATATATCGAGAATTAATTCTACAACCTATTCGTCTCTATGCGTTTTGTTTGAACCACGGATTTATTGTTTTTTTTTTTTCATCGGCACGTATAATGCATACGTTATGCGCAAAGTGTTTTCAGCGCATCGCTGATTTGCGTTACAAAGGCAAGTTTTTAATCACGCACGCGCGAGTAAGTGATACGTGAAAAAAAAAACGTATGAATTTTTTTCTGTGGTGGCAAAATAACAATCCTTGAATTCAGATACCAATATAATTTGTAACATAATAATTTTTAACAAAATAAACAATGTGTAACAATTTGTATTAGAAATAGTATCCAGAGAGAGTTTGTTTCATTCATCATAAAAAAAAATTTTGACACATTTGTCTCTGAAAATAAATCTTTGTCAAGAATTGCCTGAAATTTACCTTCGAAATGATCATCAAAGGATTATAAATATCCCATATTCATTTCAACATCACGTTTATGGTCTTGATGGTCCTTTATTTTAACTCAATTTTGTAAATATTCAGTTTCATTCATCGGGAGTGTCATGTTCGTATTTCAAAAAGATTTCAAAGAGCTATCAAAAAACGTAATCGTCGACAATTAATGATGGGGAATGTCAGTTGATAGTGGAGGAAAGATAAAAAGTAGAAAGTAGTAGGAGTGAAAAGTATGAAGGAGGGACAAGGCGATAAATTATAATGATGTTCGAGGTAACGCATACCAAAAGACTTTTTAATGAAAGACCATAATGAAAGAGTCTCACGCACGAATGAGGGTTCCCCGAAGCTTCGCAATCTCGCTTCCACGCGCGGCTCTTTCCACGCCGACGGCAATGGGCGCGTGAATATGTCACCGCCACTCGTTATCCACGAATTATTTATTCTACGCCCGTCAATATTGAATTTGCTCCTATTATTGAAACATCCCGACGGTAATTCGCTTCAACGCGCACGCCGCTCGTAATCACCGAATCCGCTTAATTTCATCAGAATCGACGAATCGAACGAAGCCGTGAACCGCGCATCTCTGAAAAACGGTATCGCTAATTTTTTTCGCGATTTAAATGCGCATACTCTCCTGTAAATATATAAAATTCTTTAGTATTCAGTCAAAATTGTTATGTTACTTCACAAAAGTTAGCATAATGTGAAGAAAATAAATAATACAAAAATTAATATTATAACCGTCAATTCTAAGCAAAACAAAAAAATTAAAGAGATAATATACATCGATAGATGTACACTAAATAGAACTTATCAAAAAATTATATAATTATTCTATTATACATAGCAAAATATATATATAAAATTACATAATTATTGCATCAACAAATGGATAACAACAACATTTAATATCTGCGAACGGTAATGTCTCATAATATTTGGCAATAATTTATTTATAATAATCTATATAAATGCAAGTTGCTCCATTTTATTATCACTAGGTACTGACAAATAATCTATTGATTGACTCAGCCATAATATATTCAACTAAAATATATTATAAATTTATCCTCATTGAGTTTAACAAATTTATTATTTATTATTCACGAATTCTATCTATAATTTTCCATTGATTGATTGACTATAAAATTTAATGACTCCAATTACTCAGTATAGTAATAAGTATAGTAATAAAATACAGTTCCTTGTATTTGGATTAACGACTTGTAATGAAGAATCGCCCATTTGACTGGTTTAACACAGCACGTTATTGCGACCGTTTATAATAATTGTTTTGAGGATAGCCAACACTCAACGCGCCGAAACGTACATTATTTTTCAAAAATTGTTGTTATAGCGAATAAAATCCAGCTTAGGCTCTAAAAGTTTTGAATTTTTTAATGAATTGTTATTTATCATTCTTTTATTTATAAGTAAATAAGAACGTTTTCACATTAATGGAACGTAGCAACCGCAGCATTGATTAGTGTCAGTGATATGTCTCGAGTTCAGTCGCTGTCATCTAATAAACAGCACGGCATACATAATAATCTAATGCGCGATGTTCGCCAAATATCTTCAAAGTTGCGACGCTCGCTAATTCCCCGTCCTTCAATATCAGCCGAAACTTCGGCCATTACTTCCAGGATTTACGCCACGAAATACAAACATTAAACGTAAAGTCGCTCATCACCGTGCAACATCGGCTGCAATGACCGCATGACAATGGATACACACACATCCCCTACACTGATATAAAATGTGAAAAAGTTAGCGAAGGTGAAGAGATTGCGCCGCGAGAGGCAAGACGGGTGTTAAAAATTGGACGTTTCGGTACCAGACTCCCAATCTTCTCAAAAAGATTTCATTTCCCTTCGCAGTAAAAAACCACGTTGTTGAATTCAATTTTTAAAATAATTCACAGCTGACTTCTTCCTAGCGACAACGGGTGCGAGATATAACCGTGAATGTGAAGATAGCACGCGCACTCGAAAGTATTCTTTTACATATTTTAAAGTACAATATATATAAACGATATCTTATTGTACGGTATGAAAAGCACCTAACGATTCAAGTATTAAATATCTGCAATAAATATAGATTCGCGAGAGAGAGACTTCTCGCTGACGCACAAGAATATCTTGAGATTCTGCGGAAAATCTATTTCTATCTTGGTGACATTTTCCATAAATAACCGTCGATGTCTATCTTTGAAGTCAACAGAGCGAAACTCACGCAATATATTTCTAGCAAAGTATCGCCGGATATTTCAGAAGATCTGTCAAGCAGATACTTCTGTTCCTATTGCTTACGAGAACGCGTCGTGGAGTTGAAAATTTAATCGAGTGCCAGCAAAGTAATACATACGGATCTGGGTCGTTTCGCCAAAAGCGGTTGCGCGCTTTGCCGGTGCTCAAGTAAATAATGCAAGAAGGTCGCGGACGTCCCTGAATTTTATTTTATTTTTAATGTAATTCGCAGCTCTATATTTTTTTCGGTAACTAAAAGAAAGAATTTCCACGGAATTCGGTGGAAATGCGATACTATCTTTTATAAATATATGATCATCCAAATGTAAACTCGAGCTGCTGCGTCGTGAATAGTGACACTAGAGACGAGACACTTGCCTAAATATTAAGGTTGTCTATATATAGCGCTATCACCAACAGTATGGTATGGTATGTATACTGCCGGTCAAAAGTTTCTAAACACTTTTAAAATTAACAACTTGTTTGTTAAGTAAAATAAATTGTGTAACTAAAAACACGAACTCAAACAAAAATCTCTCCAATGTACTTTAATAGAAATTAATTTAATACAGCGTAGTTCAAACTGTCAAAAATTCAGATTTTCTTTTCATGAAAAACGACCTGTAGAATCGCGTTTATTAACATCCTATCTATAAGTTCTCTCAGCTTTAATTAAAAATTTTTTCCAAGCTGTTTCCAATGTTTTCCACAAATATACCGTTTGACATCGATTGACGTTTCTTGATCGCACAATCCACTTCATTTCATAATTATTTAGTGGAGTACAGATTAGATTGCGGCGGCCATTGCTATTTTAATTTCTTCGGATGCATTCTTTTCTAGTAAGTAATTTTGCCATAGTTTTGACTGGCAGTATATTTATATGCCTGTATACATATTCTTATCTTGTCTTAAATTACACTTCAAACAGCTAGTCTGTCATTTGAAC
The DNA here is from genome assembly GCA_901521435.1 of Crematogaster levior. Taxonomy (NCBI): domain Eukaryota; kingdom Metazoa; phylum Arthropoda; class Insecta; order Hymenoptera; family Formicidae; genus Crematogaster; species Crematogaster levior. The sequence goes on from CABEGB010000625.1 coordinate 758,956, forward strand.
TACCCTTATATGATAATCGACTAACTCTGAGGTGGCTTGTAAAATTGCGCGTGATACAGCGTATTATAATAAACAAATGCATGCACGCATAGAGAAAAGAATATTACCATAGCAAATTTCCATTATTTTCTGCATATATATATTCATTTGTAAACGTCAACTTTATTTCGAAACTTAATAGGGAAACTTAAAAGGAACAATAATAGTGAATTGACAAATAATATTTATATTTCAGGTAACATGGATCAGACGAAAAGACAGACAACTACTCACATTGGGTAGAGATACACATTCTATAGATACACGTTTCGTTGTCGCAAACAGTCGCAACGGTCCCAGCTGGAATTTACTGATTAAGAACGTCAAGCAAGAAGATGCGGGGCTTTACGAATGTCAGGTAATATATGATGTTCATAAGAAAATTATTTCCGATTACTCGTAAAAGAAATCAGATATATTATAGATATCTTAAAACCCCTAACTTTGATTCATAATCCATACACTTTGATAATTCTGAAAACATTTGAAAATTGAATTGAGAATTGAATTATTTTTTCACTTAGAAATTATATAGTGACACTTTGGTAAATAAATTTTCTATAAATAAAATTAGCTTGCAATTTACTCGAAAGTCGAAATTCGCTGAAAATTAATTCATTAATTTAAATTGAAGCAACTATCTTCCATTTGAAGATAAGTTTAGAAATTTTAAAAAGAAATACCTCTTTTCTCAATATATTATCCATTAATATTAAACACAATCATCGTGGTATAAATACAATTTACATTTTGATACTGATATTTTGAATACAAAACTCTTTTTCCTACTACAAAGATATCCGATTTCAAAAATCAACGTGAGTTATTTCGACGAGTATTGTTATCGACTGATTCTTAACAAAACACACTTTTTCTCCTCTTTCTGTAACGGAGTTTTCCAATAAAAAATAACAAGCGGGGGAATTGCTAAGTTCACGTTACACCAATCTTTATTACTAGTCGCATGCATCAGATGGCTGGTGTTTACCGGCTCAATCAGTAGTGGAAAGCGATCGCGGTCAGAAAGTATTGTAGTAATACAGTCAATATGTCAAACTTATCAAATAATAACAGCCCCTTGAAAGAAAGCTGTTATTTGTAAGCAATTTATTGAGCATTTTTCTTAATGTAATACATTTATTTGATTATACGATAATATAATTATATATAATATCTAGAATTTGTTCTAACTTTCGCTATTTTATTATTTCTCATGTTTCTACCTACAATAACGGATATCGTGACATATGTGTACATATAAAACACATATGTATAACATATACTTAAAGAACAATATATTTATAAATCCTAGTTCTTGTTTTGCAATGCTTTAATAAAATAGATTCAGACGGCACCAATGCAACAGCGATTCGTGCGATTGAACATCACGGAGGCGTACTCGGTGATACCGGGTGGGCCGGATCTCTATGTGAAGCAGGGATCAAGCCTGAGTTTAGAATGCCAACTGATGGCGGCCGTAGAATCGCCCAGCTACGTATTCTGGTATCGCAAGTCGCGCATGATAAACTACGACAACGAACCTGGCGTTCAATTTGAGCTTAGGGAAAACGGCTCCGTGCTGATCGTAGAGAAGGTGAAGCCCTCACATGGCGCGAATTACACGTGTTTGCCGAGCAATGCCAGGCCGGCTCACATCATGATACATGTCATCGAAGGTGAGCAAATTGTTCGGCTTATTAATCTTCCAATTTCTGAATACTTAAATAATTTCGTCTGATAAACAGATTAACTAGATGATTCGATGTAATATTATATACAATGCATTCGATCTCAGTACAATTTAATATTGAGTTGATACATAACTTCGTGCGGATTTTTAACCAAAATTGAAATGCATTTTATTAACAACTTATTAATAATTTAATTAATAATTTACTTATTAAAATGTTATATATGTATATATATCGTAGATATATATATATGTATATATGTATATATGTATATCAATAATTAGTAATTATATATAATTACTAATTAATGAAGTTAATTAGTTTTTAATCATTGCCAACTAAACAAAAATTTGCACGAGTTTATGAATCGATTTAGTATTTAGGCACAATGAAAAAAGAGATATATAATATTATATTTTGTTTTCTTAAGTATAATTATATTGGTAAGATACAGAGAGAGGTTGAAATATAATAGAAATTTAAAAAACGCGTGGCATATTTGTGCATATTGATTTTATGTCAGTCGTGATATTGAAGATGCATCATCTTTATATTCCGTCAATTTCATTGTATTCTTTTTCCATCTCACAGCTCTTGAAAAAAGCCTTCCTCGTCGATCATCGGAAGTGCTAAAAACCAAATCCCTTTCTCCTCGAACCATTAAGACGACATTTATTTATGCTTTCACGTATATACGCGTGAAATCTGGATTCGGGTAAAAACAGACATTGCAAAGTATAGGGCGGGTTTTATAGAGCGTAAAATCCGCGAACTATCTTCAATCTCAAAGAATCACAGTATATAGGACCGGTCGTCCATTTTTTTAGTTTCAGCACGAAAGGTTAACCAATATCCTATTTCCGCCACTCAATTCCGATCGGGATCAACGGGCCATTTGAATACATTGAACAAGGGAAATGTATATTTACTAAAAAGCGTACATATGTAGTAATAAGTAATGACTTAATAAAGAAGATTTATTTAAGAAATTTATAAAAGAGATTTTTCTTATCACTGAAAACTATTTAATTTGTAAGAACGAGTCATTTCTTTAATTAATTTAGCATTATCACGTTGTAAATTAATTGTTGATTGATAAATCGTTTTTGTTAATTCTAACGAAAATTAATTGTTAATTGTTAAATTAATAAATTGTTTTACCTTGTTAATATTTTGCTTAATGTACTGTAATTCAGAAACCAATAATTTGTTAATCAATGTTTATGACACTCTCGGCAGAGTGCAGTCGGTAGAAAATATACTTTCAAAATTTAGCTAGATATTTCGTGAACACTCTGTATGTCCAATTGCTTTTCTCTTTTCGCGTTTAATGTCATCAAAAAATTTCAACTGTTTTCGCAGAAGAGGAGAAACCGGCGGCCATGCAGGGAGGTGGTGATCGGCGAAATTCCACAACGGTTATGTCAAGCAACACCATATTAACCCTAGTAGCTCTCCTGATTATTGAAGATATAAGACGGTCCTTCCAGATTCTCATCCGTTACGCCACGTGACTGTCGTAAATCGACACTTTCGCGAAGCCGCTGGGAGAAGTTCAAGCATTTCTGTTTCGATGGTTCAAAACGCCTTGCCGAATCGAAAATCATAGCCCTTAACTCATCTCACATCTCGTGAGCTGAAACACTCGGACGATGAAGTTCAAACGTTCGTGGAGGAAAATGTGACAGATTCCCGCGTGGGATCAAAGAAAAACCTATTTGCGAGTAAACTTAAAGTGAGAGATTCAACTGCAGACAGTTTTCCGAGAATCTGTATCCCCAGTGACGAAATCTAAGGAGGACTGCAAAGTTTCATGTAATCATGTAACTTTCGTTTAAAGAAACGTCTTATCCAAGTGACACTACTTGATAGAAACTCCGCTTGAACTCGTAACGAGTGAATAATATTCGTGGAATGAGATTTAGTCGTCTTTCTCGACATGGACGAATTCGTCCGCGAACTTCAAGAACCAAGTTACTGCCTTGTCATTGGTCATCATAAACTCTCGCGCATTGAAACATAAGTTTTTTGCGAAAAAACTTATCGTTTCTGCTTATATTAAAATATCTTCAGAGACTAAATTTTATCGATCGCTTTGTAAACTACTTTTTCTTTTAATATAAAATTACCAATCTCCTTTCTGCATTTCAGATATTATATATTATATTGGTTTAATAAACCAAATATTATATTTCAATTCACATAAGAATTCAAATAAGAAATTTTAATATGTGCGGCAAAAAGTTATTTTAAAGTTAATATTTTAATATCATCGATAAAAATAATAGAATAGTCCTAGCAATATGTATATTAAATGAACTTTTTAACTTCGACAAAATTTAAAATCTTTTCAGAGATCTTCACATTTCGTAGAGCATTACAAACATATTACATCGCGAATGAATCTAGCAATGAAATCTCGTCGCGAGGTAGACAACATTAGAATAGGTATTATTTGCTTCTTATAAGTTTGGCAAATTTCTAGCAAGCAGTTTAATACAAATGAGATATTGAGTTTTGTAAACAAAAATTGTGCTTAGTCTACATTAGCTTTCACCACTGTTGATGATATTGACTCTCACAATTTAGCATTGTAAATATTACGTAAGATAAGTTATCTCATTTACGGTACAATTGTGTTTCGATAATCTTTAAAAATATTTTTTCGACGCAAATTACAAAATTAAATTCACATTTGAAATGTATTCATAAATAAATTGTTAACCCGCAACTCGATTAGAAAAAGAAGCAATATCTACCTGCACAACTCACATGCATCTCTCAAAGATGAATCTTTATTACATATGTACAATATACAATATTATCATTACACAAATTACATAAATGTAACGTTCCCCAATCAGTAAGTATTTCAAGAAATGTTATTACCAATAAATGTTAAAAATAAAATTTTTAAATATTGTTTTTATATTATATATAAAATAAAATTGTGTTTTACCTTATAGAATTTATTAAATAAAGTATTTAGATTATACGATAATTGACCATACATGAAGTTAAGTATAATTAAATTTTAGTTTATTTAATATCGTAAATAAATTAACTATGTATTAAAAAACATATTATATATTCCATATTAAATTAAAATGTACAGTTTAATGAAATGGTTCATGGCAAATTGTTACTTATTATCACTTTTAATTTTACAATGTCATTTTGACGAATAGCAAATCATTCGAAGTATGAATAAAGTATGATTATATAAAAAATAAAAAAATGATAAAGACTAATATCAAATGGCAAGTATAAAAACGAAAAAATTATTTAACAAATTAATAAGTTCAAAATCAGTTTTTAAAAGTTTTTAAAACATGAATATTTCAATAACTTAAAAGTTCGTTTTCAATCATCTTTTTTATTTATTTTTCAATGAAAAAAGATTAGCATAAGAATTTTTAACTTTACAATTTTATTAAAATCAAATAAAAATATTTATTAAATAGATTTAACAATAATAATAAAAAAACAATAATAATAATTAAGGAAAACCTTTTTCGAGAAGGATGTATTATATTTTTAAAATAGGTAAGTAAAAATAATTAATAAACATATTAATTAGAATTAGTTGTTTTATAAATGCATGATTTGTGTAGAATTATGTTTTTTGTTTTTTCTGTTTAAAGCTCACTAAACATACGAAACAGTAGAATAGTAAGTTGCAGAAGAATAACAATCTCTCAAACAATCCAACACTCAGATAAAGTAATCCAACTTAAAACGCTTCGGAAACTTCCGTGTAATTTATCGATAAATTCCGACAAATGTCTACAAGTGAAAGTAAGTTGAAAAGCCATGATTGAAAAGAAAACTTGAAGCGTTTTGTTCGTTTGTCAAATCGTTAGCTGCCTGTAAATGTAAATCCAAACACAACAATGAAATATCTCAAGCAAGGCAAAGTTATTGTATTAAGAAACAATTACTCATTATTCGCGCATACGAGAAACAATTGCAAATTTGCAAAAAAGTGATGAACTTTTTCTAAGAGTTTTTCTATTTATATTATAATATTAATTGATAAGAATTTAGAAGATTCTTTTTAACTGTAGTTATTTTTTTATTTATTGATCACTTATTAAATATATTACAATTTCTCTCACTGTGTTTTAGGTAAATTGGAATTTCATGTTTAGAACGATCGATAACTTTTAATTATACGCTAACTTATAATTATTATATATGCACAAATTGTAATTATTATAATGTACAATTGCTGAAGACTCGTTAGATACAGATTCACCGGTATTCGATTCGTGCGCCGGAGGTTTCCGGTTAATTTTGCAAATTAAGGATACATCACGCTTCGATGAAGCGTTAGCGCAATTATGGTCACACGATAATTACAGTTACATTTTCGATTCAAGCTGCTTCCGTGGTTTCATTAACGTGAGAGGTGTTAAGTATATTACTGTTTTAATATCACAATATAATGTCGCTGTATCTCGAAGTGTGCTTGACGGAGGTTGCAAACGGCCCATTGCATGTCACAGTAATGCAAACCGATACATCTTACTCTCGTCAAGCGGGGAATGTAATAACCCTCATTGCCTCGAGTGCCTTCAATGTATATCGAAGATATTTGCAGGATTGAACGCGTTCTGTCATACACAAAGCGTTTGATAATTATCGATCAAATCTGTGAGATGTGATTTACGTACAACACCAATAGGTAATCAAATATTTAATATTTAATATCTAATATAATATCTGATAAGGAAATACAGTAGAATAAAAGGTAGATTTATATATACATATTTAGTGATTCAACAGACTCATAAAGGAATTCAACTCAATCAATTTTTTTGACCCATTTCGAGATATTACGCAGCAAATAATTAATGACTGATAACCGCGCTGGTATTAATAATCTCGATATCTGCGTAATGAACTAATGTAATAAAAAAATGATATTAAATTCATCCTCTCACTTATATTTCGCATAATTAATTACGCAAACGAGTTTGATTGTTTTCACGTTACGGCAAGGAGTTATTGTGGTGGAAAATATTAACGTCAATTTAGTTATCCGATAAGTCTCGATCGCGCTCGGTCGACAATTTTCGGAAAATTAAATTCTCATTCAAACGGCTTATCCTCCAGAGAGAACGGCTCGTGAACAATTTGTCTTTCGGATTTTATTGATAGCAGTTTTCCCTTGTACGATACGTGACTATTTTCTTATTTAAATTAACAACTTTAAATGTCATTTAATCGCAAGAATAAAACTACAATGTAAAAGATCCGCAATTAATCTTTCTTTTTCTCGCTCTCTCTTTTCCTCCATTCCCGTAACCGATACAAATGTATACATACGAAGTGACCTACTAGTGGGTCATAAAAAAATATGTCGCTCTGCTGCACCATCCAAAAATTTATCGGAATACGTAACACGTAACCACTAAAGTACTCGGTTTCTCAGGAATTTTTATTTTACTCCCTCGTAGAGTTTCTTGAACGTGACATTTTACAAAGATATGATAATTACAGTAGATAATAAATATAACATATTTTCTAGATATAAATTTTCCAAATATAGTGAAAAATGTATGAAAACTATAAAGTAATATTATGTGTGCGAAACTCCCTTCTTCAAAAGAATATCCTTTCCTTTAACACAATGTTCACGCAACTATCATAGTTTTGTATTGAGTGACATTATACAAAGTTATTTTTCTATCTCCTGTGCAAAAAATAATATTTATTACACATAAACTTTGTAGCTTAAAATATTTCCATTAATTGGACGGAACATCTTTTGTTGTAAAAGAACAAGATGTGTCGAAATTTTGCAGCTTCAACGTCTATTTTGTCTTTTCAAATCATTCAATTCCATCCTCTACGTAAAGAAGTCCATTAAAAGGATTCTCACGTTGTAATTGATGCCATTAGCCAAACGGTAGACAATCCGATAGATCCGGACAGCTCTGTGTAATGTGCGGCATCATTGTTCAATGGTAATAGAAACTCGAGTAATTAAATAAATGGTCGTGTCACTCACTTTTTTCCAGGGTCACTTTCAGTGCTTCAGAAATCAGGATGTTATCTGTCATGGCAAATCCACCTAATGCGAAACTCCTTTTACTGTCGGAACGTGCACTAAACTAAGATTACAATCCAAAGTTATCTTATCTTAAGAAAATGTCAAGAAATGAAACGTAGGAAAGAAAGACGAAATCGCGCATTTCATAAAGATGAAAAATCTCTCACATTTTTAATTTATGCAAATATTACGAGGAGAACGATTCTCATTCATCTTCTTACTAGCGTATTCTCACTAGCATACAAAGATGAAAAATGGAAATATTTAAAACAGTACATTTAGATTTTCATGTATTGGTATTATTTATCGTATATTACTATTATTATTTCTATCACTAATATTTTTAATAAAAATATAATCAAATGCGTCGACATACACAAACATGTTATTTGCACTAACTTGAATTTCAGTTTGTGAAATGTTGTGAAATGTTTGTGTGACCTAGATATCAAGATTTATAATTTAATTGAAAATATTTTTGAAAATTTGAAATATTTTACTTTCTCAGTAGAGAAAGTAAAGACACTCGAAGTCTCCGATAAAATTAAATTAGTTTCTTAAAAAATAGAGGAAGGTAGAAGAAATATTAGATATAGAATCCGATGAAGAATAAGAATTAGACTGAAAAGAGTGGACCAAGGAATCTGGAAAAAGGTAAATTGATAAAGATGAAAAGTGGGGAATGGGTTAGAGTTCTAATTGAGACGTGGAAACGTGAAAGAAATAAATATTAGATGGAGGAAGAAATGATGTTTTTTGTGAGTAAGGAAAAATGATCTAAGACATTATATTAGAGAGTGTATTATAGAATAGTAAGAGATTGGTTTGAATGTCTGGAGAAAAAAAGCTAAAAAAGATAAATAAAATATGGAACGAATCTTGATAAGAAGAAAGAATATTAAGATTTTGGCAAGAAAAGAGATGAAGAAAACAGAGGTAAAGAAGATAAGCAGAAGGATAGAAGAAAGAAAATAGGAGCTAAAAGTATAACAGACTATGTCTAATGTGAATGTATTTTTGATAAGAATAGCTAAACAAGTAAAGTAATTATAGTAACGTTTTAGTGAAAGAAATATAGATTAAGGTAGAATAGAAGATAGATTAGGCAATGATAAATCAGATTAAAAGTACAGGTATATAAAGCGTGTAATAGAGATATGAATGTGGATAAGAATTCGATGTAAATCAAATCTCGCTTCTTGGCTATAGAAGTGAAGAAACGAATTCATTCAAAGATCAGGATGCTACGATTTCCTCTACAATACAGAGCCACCTACAACGATGGGATCTATTTTAAGGTATTGAAAATAATTCTAGAAAAACTTCTTTTAATTTTCAATCGAGTTCGAGTTTTCATGTAAAGGACACGCTAAAATACGCGCGGCATGCCCCGAAACTGTAAAAAACTCTGCAAACGAGGCGAGATATCGCCGATGAGAGAGAGATATAAAAAAATCGGCTTGTCTTTTCGAGCGAAAAGCCGAAAGTACTATTCAGCGGACTCTATTAGCACATACAGGTTTAATTGAAACGAGCATGCGGGTTTAGTGCGATGGTGCTTGCGCGCGCTTGACTTAATTGAAAAGCTACGCGACCCGAGAAGTACTTCCGAGAGTAATAAACGAACAAGCGAGCGGAATGTTTGAGTCCTCGCTCTCAATATGAATACACTTATGGTGGAGACCGATTCACGTGTTCGCCCATAAAACAACCTATCGCGAGATTAATCCCGCTGTTAAAGCTTAGTCATTTCAATATGTCCTTTCACGCAAGTAAAATTTATTTATATAGCACAGAACACAACACACTTGTAAGAAAAAAGTTTAGTTTACGATTCGCGACAAAGATTTTTTTTATCTTTTTATATCTTATCAAAGAATTATCTGCCAGCTAGATAAAGTGGTGCAAAGAAAACGTAAAAAATAGAAGTCGAAGAGAAAAAATAAACCAGTAAATGGATAAATGGATTTTTAAATATACTTAAATTTATAATCGCGTTATAGTCACATGTAGAATATTTGTTTTTATCAATTCTCATATTCTAATTTCTTTCTCATACTTGAGCATTTACGGATGATCGCATTTCCTTACAGAACAAATGTCGCGAATAAAAACTTCAATACATTAACGAAAATTCGATTAATCGAGAAAAATAATTTCAATAATTTCAAATTGATTGCGTAATAAAATTCTAAATAAGCTCAACTATATTCTTTCAATTATATTTAATTCGATATCTCACGAAATATTAAATTCGTTTCATTAATTAAAACATATAAATCACGTTCTACATAATTCTCTTCAAAATAACATATCTGCTTAAAATTGAATACTCACAAAATAATGCAAATCAACCTGAGAAGTCACAACATCAAGCAGAGGACATGAGCGGCAATAACGTTAACGGAAGCGGACGTCTGCGCGCGCGGAAGAGTAGTAATGGGCGGACGTGGCAGTGAGGACGGTGGAGAGGAGAGAAATGGTACAGGAAGAGGAAGCTTGTTAACGCTCGAACCGAAAACCGCAGCCAGCGTAGCCTGGTCGCCGATATTAACGAGCGTTTCAGCTAATTATCGCGAAATTAGAGAGTAAAATGCGATGGCGGCGCCGAGGACAGAGCCCCCGAAACTCCTCAATCGATAGTCGCCAATCTCGGAAATGGATTTCATCCCGTTGTTCGAGATGGTTATATCCCCGTGATATGAATTCCGACACTCGTGCCACGCTCCCTCCCTCCATCCCTCCCCCCCTCTCTATCTCTCTCTCTCTCTTTCTCAATCTCTCTACCTGTTCAAAACCAACGAGCGAATCATATCTCATCTCTATGAATGTTTGCCGTTCAACTAAAGAAAGAGAAAGAGAGAAAAAGAGAAAGATTATTAGTTTTATATATTATATAAGACATTTTATTATAGACAATATTTAACTTTAATAGAGAGATTTAACTTAATTACATAGATAATATTTAACTTGTTTTGAAAAGCACGTTTCACTCTTCTCTTTCCGATCTTCTTCATAGTTTACTCAAGCCTCTTTCCTAAAGCATCCTAATAAGAAAGATCTCTTTCCAGTACTGGCGAAATGACTGCTCACTTTAAATTAGTTGGATGTTCTTTAACTAACTGCTCAATTACCTTCAATTACAATTACCTTCTCAATTTTCAATATTTTAGTTTATGATGCCATCATTCTGATCCTTTTTTAGAAAAATCACTTATCAAAATATAATTATGATGGCATTAATGAACCAATCCTTCTGATCCTTTTTTAGAAAAATCACTTATCAAAATATAATTAGAATCCAATTTGAGAGAAAATATACGTCTTTAATGTGCACAGTACTTTTTTTTAACTTCTAAGTGTAACAGTATCAATCTATTAGCTTCAAACTTTATCAGTATTATCCCTTTAAGAAAAAAAATATATATGCGTTTTTACAAGGAATATATCTCAAGATATATATTCCTTTCAAGAAGGAAGATATAATTTCGTACATATGCAAAATTTATCAAGTTCAGCGGAAAAGCTGGTCGTAAAACGACAGCTTGTCTTATTTTCTACCATTATCTCTACCTCTGTATACCCTCAGTTCCTTAAATCTTACGCATCCCTGGATTTTTCGTTGGAAATCAGTCTTTTATGATCGTGATCAGAATTTTGTGAAAGACTTATCTCGGAGATTTACGGTCATGCCAATCTTCCGGCGACATAACGAGCATAAAACACGACCGTGCTCATTAGTTTTGATGCGCCGCTTTACCGATACCTGCCAGCCACGTCATCCTTCGTCCTCCGTCCACCCTCCCACCGTCAGCGCGTTTCCGCCCCTGTTCCTCCACGTTCTGCTCTGTCTCCATCAGCGACGACACGCCGAAGTGCTTTATTTCCCGTGGGCCGTCCAGGACGAATGGAAGCCCCGGGGTCGAGCCTGACAGGAAAGACAACACAACACATCGCTATTGTTCTACGTATACATGTGCGGGCACAAAGTGACAGAGTACGTACGATTCAAGATATCGATTCCGAGTTTCGTGTCAGCGGAGCGCCAAGGGAAACAATCAATTACGCGATTATCGGTCCCAATTGAATTATTCGAGAAATCTCCTAACCGGTTATTGCGCTCGTAGATTTAGCCTAGAAAAACATGAGTTTTTCCGATATCTCACTTATCGCAAAAGAATAACGACAAGAAGATGATTTCCTCTTCATATATAAAAAGAGAGATGTAAAACATCTCGAATCGATGATTGATTGTAAATTTAATATTCGACTGCAAATTTAATATTGAATCGGTGCTGAATAAAGATTTACGAAAATGAAATCCGCGTTAATTTTAATTATTATTACTATCACATGCATAAATTGCATAAACGATATTTCCATTCAGCTGAAAAAAAAAGAAACGCTGAATATATCATTAATAATCGAACATTATTAGCAATTACATTATATATCAATTAACGTATTCGCGCGAAGAAAATCAATTTGGATTACTTTTATAACGACTTGTTTAATTATCATTGTCAAAAGACTCGGATATCGCGGCGTTGGAACAGCGATGTTCCGCGAAATTCTCGTCAGGTCACGTTTTCCGTGAAATACGGAATTTCACGCTCGCTTGGAAAAACGGATGGAAATAAAATGCGCAATCGATGAGGAAAGGAACCAATGACCCTATAACGTGCCGCTCATAGTCAGCCGTATCCGAAAAATACCGTGCTACTCATATTAAAACCCTGCGGTAGCGTACAGGAGAAAAACTCACAGAAATGTGTCTGAAACTAATACAGTACATAAGCAAAATAACTTGGAATATTTAACGGCGAAATTGAGCTATGATTATAAATTCGTTAAAAATCACGACTACTTATTTACACCGATGCAATGATAATTCGCGATCATCTAATTTTTGTTTTGATAAATATATCTCTTTTGCGAGCTCTCTGCACTTCTGATTTTAATTTGTCAGCTGGAAAAAGAGAAAGGTATAAAGTCATATTCCGTTTGTAAAGCAATGACGGACCATTACATTAGCCAGTCGATTGATAAACCATCGGGTTATAGACACGCGAACATATGTTACGTAGATGTGTAATTTGATGGATCCGTAGTGAATAATGATCGATATGGACGTTTCGTTTACCGGGATACGTTTGTGTTAAGGCTTTTAGTTTATTTCATCTATATTAACCATCTCGCTTACATCCTGAATGATTGTGTAACGTAATGCTCGAAATGATCACTTTGATATTTAATATCTCTCGCGATTTTTCACTTCCGAATTTATTTTTTCATATTTAAGTTGGTAATTTCAATTTTCAGCATAAAAATACAGATAATACCTGACAAAACATTATAAAAACATTATAAAATTTTAATTCTAAGTGAATTCTCAATGAAGAGCCCATAACTAGTTACTCACGCCTTCTTGTATCTAATTCGATTTTATTTTTAGTAAAGAAAATTGTTTCAAACTTAACGAATCTGTCAAATATTGCCTAGAAGCTATTATCGATAGTTTACTCAAACATAGTTTCGCCAAGGTATCTAACCATGCGTCAGTCATCTGATCCATCGATTCATAGTCGTGAATAGCCGCGAATCAATCATAGTAACCTATAAACACTGTATAATCCATTTAAGATCCCTAAAACGTTCCGCTGAACATCCGATGATCGAAGGATAAACTTAGATGATAAGCGAATCGTATCCGGCGGTCGGATACGGAAATACTACGTACGTATCCGCGCTCGAAATGAACGCAGAAAGCGTACGAGGGTAGAAGGGACCGGAGGAGAATGGCAAGGACACGAGGATGGAGAGTCATGAATATCGGTTTCCAATACGACGCTCAAGATATATTCGCGTTAATTCCGCGTATCCTCGATACTCTCCTCTTCTCTCTTCTCTCTCTCTCCCCCTCTTCCTCCTTCCTCTGCCCCTTTTTCCAGTAAGATTGGAAATTCCATTGAGTTCGTGTACATTAGGCATTCGTACTTGCTAACACTCAACACATTTTTTCTAAAAACACAGTTTTAAAAAGACTATCACTGATCAACAAATATGGTGATGTTTATTTTGGCTTAACCAAATAATTATAATTAGCTTTTAAATGTATCTAAAATACGAAAACATGTACGACACATGACATGATCGAATAGAAACAAGAATAACATCCGAAATACACTCTATCCCACCCAACTCCATCGGGATGATAGGATAGTATGTAAATGATATCTGGATTATCATCTGCCGTTTCGTCTTTGTTCTTCCTCGTCAGCTCTAAATTTCACATTGCCTTCCTAAAAAGCAACGACATCTTATTAACGCTTTTTATTCGTCATATTTTACTAAAATTTTCCCCTGATTGCATTGCTGTTAATGTACAATTTAGTGTTCAATGTCTGAAGATGTTGAAACAATGATATCTGTAGAATTGCAATATTTATGCGATCAAATAGTATATTAGGATATTGTTATAGAAAATATATACATATATGTGTCAACACATTTTCGGACCGCGTAGAATTAAGACACTTCGAATCAACAGTACTGATCGATATTGTTTCGGTGACGTCTCTTCAAATAAGAATGAAACATTAAGTTGAAGCAACAAGCTTCAAGTTAGATAGTGCAGTCAAGGAAATTCTCCTAGGAAAACACAACGGACGGAAAATCATGGATAAAATGTTGTTTGCATTATTATTTAGCGTTTGCTTTTTTCCTCGTCCGCCTGTTTTACATTTTACAGAAAAAATTGTAGAATAAAGAAAAAAAGATATTTTATGCAAAATCTCTCTCAATAAGATCAAAGAAAGTCAAAATTGCTTTATTATTAGCCAAATATTAGATTGTGTATTTTATTAATGTTGTATTTTTAATAGCAAGATACAAATAAATAAATTACACGATATAATTCAAAATTAAAACAATAAACAAACAAGAAGCAGTTTAATTGAACTAATGAATAGTTACATATGATAGTTATATATAGTTATATTCGCAAAAAATGAAACAACTAGAAATTGTATTGTTTCTAATTAACGCTTAATAACGCTAGATAAATAAATAAATTCACATATAGCGATTTACTTAATTCACGTTTCAAGTGTCTTAAACATTTTTAAAAGAGAAATATCATTAAAAAATAAATAATATTATAAATACGATTATCGTGCCGTGGGTTGACTTTGAAATTATACAAATATATAAAATAATATAAAAAGTCTACGTACACATAAAATTCATTTTTTTTTTTTTAAGATAAATATCCTAAAAGGATATAAAATTTATATAGATAATATACTATACTCGTATAATCATTTTGCTAATTTTATTAATTCTTCATTGTCGCGTTTTCCTCTCTTGCGTTAAGATACAATCCTTCGACGTCTCTCGATTATTTAGTTTTCAGTTATCCTTGTATCGCAATCATACCTAATTACGTCGCGCACGTCCGGTTTATTCGACGAGAGAGAAGCTTCTCTTGATATCGCGTAACAAGTCAGAGCGGACGAAGTGATTAGTTAAAGATGGTAATTCGATGGAGAATATTCAATGCTCGCTAGAGTGTTTGTACAATTATCGACTGATTGTAATGAATTGCGTCTGAGGCGATATACAGACAAGTTTCATGTA
The DNA here is from genome assembly GCA_901521435.1 of Crematogaster levior. Taxonomy (NCBI): domain Eukaryota; kingdom Metazoa; phylum Arthropoda; class Insecta; order Hymenoptera; family Formicidae; genus Crematogaster; species Crematogaster levior. The sequence continues at coordinate 774,382 of CABEGB010000625.1, forward strand.
CGACAAGTGACAAAGCGGAGTGAAATATCAGTCACATTAATCCACTGTCCCAATTAACCCAAAGCGCTAAGCAAACGGTAATCAACGACGTCAGTATCAGTTGTGAATTTTCATGATATCAATATGACTCATGAAATCAAGTTACATAGCAATACTGATCGTAATGCAGCACGCTGAAATTTCTGTTAATCAAATAAAATCTTTCGATACGATGATTATAATTGCCAGCCAGTATTTTGTTAATCTATAAGCGCCAATAAACAATTAAAAACGAGAAAGAGAGAGAGAAAAACAATTGAGACATCTTTTCTCTTTATTATTCACAAATTCAATAAACTCCGTCGTGCATGATTGATTGATTGTCCATTCCCTGACTAAACGATATTTAAGTTAATACCTTTAGAAACGCGAATAATTCTAACCGAGGGTCACGATCTCTCATAGTTGGAACTAATTTCCCACGAGATTGTATACCGATAACGGATTAGCTCGCAAACTCCAATAAGATGACACCGATCGAACATACAGTCGCATCGCCATAATTTTCGCGTTAATGATGACTACATTAACGGATTACGCCTGTACAGTGGGACTCAACCAGCCAAGCTATGTAACTCCGCATGTATCTGTATGTTTACGTGCGATCAATTCTGCACGATGTGACACATTCCCGACACATATCGTACACACATGTACATATTGCACATAACGCTAAATGTATAGTCTACTTGAAATGCAAAGAAGAAAGTGAAATCCCCGAGACTTACAGGAAGTACCTCAACTTATTTCTCCTGCCTCTCTTTTCACACTACATTTTTTTAAATTATTATTTTATTTCATGCATTGTTTCGTGCTCAATTTTTCATATTCAACGAAAATTTTGCATGATGAGCCACATTTCTTAAAAATTGTTTTATTTCATTTACAATTCCTTTCGTATAAGTAATTATATCGCTATGCAATAAAATTATTTAATGATAAATATTTATTTTTAATTTTACACATTACGAATTTAAATATTCTCGATTTTTAGATAAACGTGTAAATATATTAGTTTTCACATATACATTAATAATAATTAATATTTGCAAAATAACATCTCCAAATAAAAATGTTCGTTCTTTTTAATAAAATATCAAGTGAAATTGCGAAAAAGTTTAATCCTCTATTCTCCCCAATGTATAACAAATGTATTCTACTTTAAACTTTGCATTACTGCAATTAACCACAATGTACGATAAAGAAAAACATAAATAAAAGAGAACACAATTCTTTAAATATAATGATTAAAAGACTTAATTTACTCGAAATTGTACGCGAAGTAAGTCAATACTCATTAACTTCATAAGCGTCTTATTAGAATTACATTTTCTACTTGTTTAAATAGCTAATCATTAGTGTCTGAATTAGATTTTTGTGGAGAAAAAGTCATTCGATTTCTTTTTCTCATCGTGGAAGAAACTTCTGTTCGGTAAACTTTCGCCCCTGTATACCTACGTTCTAAAAATTTCAAGAGTGGCTTGTCTCAAATCAATTCACGATTTTCAGACGTTAACTTTTAGCAGAGTAGGGAGGTATCCGAGGGATAAAAGCTGAACGATAAGACGGTTGAAGGAAGTAAGGAGGTCGAGAACGGAATGCGGAGAAGAACGATACACAGCGTGGCTCTCCTCTCAAATCGAAGTTAAGATATGCAAAAGGGAAGTTTTTGAAGATGTGCATACGGAAGCAGTCGATAAATAACGTGGTAAAGGGGAGCGAATCTGCCAACAAACCGGCACTCGCTAAAAGTCCAAAGATGGGAAAACTTTCAACATCCTGCGCGATGAAGATTTTTTTCTAGTATTTTTCTAGTAGTAAGAAGTATTTCTACTATGATGTAAAGAAACTCCTGCAATTGACAAAAATATGAAAGAAACATTAAATAAGATGTATGTATGTGTGTGCAAAAACCTTAATATCTTGAAAATTTAATTATGAGTATTCTTGCTTTATTTTAAAATAATGTATTTCCATTCTTTGTAATTAAATTTGAGATGCACAAATTTCCAATTTTACAAATTATTTCCTAGTATTCTTATTTAAGTAACCCTCTAAAAATAATTCGTAATCTAAAAATAATTCGTAATTATAATTTATAAGATAAATTGTATAATCTTTGTGTGCAATATTTAAAAAAGATTGAAACAAGTCTTATCTTCCGCATAAAAATAAAGTCTTTTTCGAGAAGAATAAACGTGTAATAATTTCTCCTTACAAACTGTATTTTAACAGGAGCGAAGCGTATTTTAATCTCTTCTCTTGAAGTCCGTAGACGATCTCAGACTGCATAGCTGATTACCTTGGAGCATTGTATTTAAAAATTTTCTTCGTTAATGATTACGAAAAAAGGTATTATAATCGAATAGATTTTTCAATAAAAAAAAAACTTACATGAGAAGTCTAATTTGTATTATAATAAAAAAATAATAATTACACTTTGATATTTCTAAATGTTTTAAATATGATTTTAATTACGCTTTGACAACATTTTTTAATTTCAAACTGTAATCTCAATTACAGTATTACCACATGTCAAATATAATTGCCACATGTTAAATATAATTACGTGCGTAATATTTCTCTTGAATACAGAAAAATTGTGAATCATTATATAAACATGAGAAATATCCTGAACATATATATTATTTGTGCAGATTATATGCTACATCATATTGTACTTTAAAATAAACTAGTTAATTTAAAATCAAGTTTTTTTATATAAATTTTAGTACAGGACAGACATAAATATAAATTTTGTCAGAACAAAATTGCATTAGTTTTAAGGTAACGCAAATAAAACAGTTAAAATATTTATTACGTAATAACAAATACAATTTCTAAAATATATCTGCAAACTGAAGAAAATTTTTCTTTCTATATATTTTTTACTATATACTCTCTCTCTATATATATACTTTTATATCTCGATACTATAATATGTAAAGTTACATAGCTCTTTTTTGACACGTGCATATGTGTGTATAATCATTTATTTATATGATATGGGTAGCAAAAAGTAGTGATGAATGATAGCCAGAAAAAGAAGTTTGATAACTCCTAAATTCCAAAAGTTTGAAACTTTGCTCACATACCATTATCCCTCGTTAGATAATGATGGTTGGTAAAACATACTATTTTTTAGGAAACAAAAGTGATTATCCAAATTTTTCTAATATTTCCATAATTTTGACATAACAAACGGCAGAAAATATGATCTTTAAACAAAATCTTCAACCAAACACCTAATTTTTAAACAAAAAAATGCGAAATTAAATGAAAAACTTAATTTACATTATTTTAGCAACATTTTGATGTATCGAAGCATAATTAATTGTTATGTATGCATTGTTATTGATCAGTGCACTGTGTAGCTCGATGTAAAATTATTTGACGCTCACCTCTTATATGTTTATCGATTTCATTTATGTAAATAACAGCTTAAAAATTCTTTACAGTTATTTAATAATAACATATGCTTGTTATCATAAAAATGTTAAATCGATTATCGGTTTAAAATAATGTAAATTTACTATTCCAGCAACGGGCTATGTTTCAAGACTGGTAATTTAATCGGCGCACAGTTTTCACAGGAAAAAATATATAAAAATTCACACAGAGATTATATCGACATAAATCCTTATCATGGTTCTAAACCCGTTATATTCTCTTCGTTTGATTTAATGACAACTCGTCTTAATCACTCACCAGATCACGATACTCATTTTCTATGGAAATACTATTCGATCGACAATAGATACAGATACAGATTTCAAAATTATCAGCTGCAGGATACGAAGATCTAAATTCTACAGTCAATGATGTAATTTTCGCTCTATCCTACTATTGTTATCTCTCCTCTTTCTTATCAAACGAGCTTGTGCCGCAGTCGCTGTTACATGTTAGATGTCGAAGCCGTCGCGAATCGGCAACAACGAGTTCTTCTTCGACGTGTTCTTCACGCGCAAATGGCGGTCGCGAGGTCACCGGCTAAAACCGTCACCGAAACCGACACAACGGCTATCGGCGACATATCGCCCACATGCTGATATGCGTTATCAGCGTTGAACCATAATTAGCACGCAGCTGCACAGAACGCCGCGAATATGCGATAATACATCCATCTATGGTGACTAAGGTGGTTCATGCTATACCGCGCGATATATCATGCTCTTTACGTCGTTACGTAAAAGCGAAGGACGGCGCCGATCTAAAAATAGGCACGCAAGAGTCGCGCTATTTCACGCCGTTTCTGCTCGCTGTCCCCTGTCCCCGTTCACGTCCCCATCCCCATCCTTGTCCCCATCCCTGTCCCCATCCTCATCCCCATCATCGTTCCATTCCGTCCCGTTCACGTCCCCATCCCCGTCACCTATCCATCCATCTATCCTTCCTTCTCGCGCTCCTGATGCCATTTACCGCCATTGCGGCCGAAAAAGAAAGCCGCCGCGGGGACAACGGCGTATATATTGCATTCCATCGAGTTTTCCTCTCAAGGTCAGATAGCCCACCGTTCGAATTCAATACGAACCGCCTCGTCTTTAATGTCTTCTCAAGTACCGGGGGCTCTCGCATACCTGACAGCGGTTCTCATTCATGTAACGAGAATCGTATGTGCTCTCGCACGAACTTCTCTGATCGTCTGACGGTTCGATCGATACCGATTTCCAAACATATGCAACGGAATGATTTCGGAGACGAACAAAACCGATTTTGAAACCAAAATTTGACATTTGACGGCTAGTTTCAAGAAACTTTTACAATTATGTAAAATAAAATCGAATAAATTAAGATCTATAATGATTGCATCGAACTCTCTTAAACTTTTCGTATCATTAATTTCTTCAATCGACATCTCACTAATTTGAATTGAATAGACATTGGTTTTCTTTATTCATCGAGAATTCGTCGACAGGAAGGCGGATCGGAACACGACAAGGGAAATCAATAACGGCCAACGCAATCGAAGCGACGGTTGGCATTCGTCGTCGGCTGGCATTTCCTATCGATGTCTGCGTGTTCCAGAACGTTCTATGAGCATCCGTTGAACGCGCCGAGACAATACGCGCGCTCAATGCGATTGTACTCCGGATCGGCGATCGAATCGTCGAGTCGACGCGTTCGGAATTCGAAATTTTCTAGAGATTGCCAACCGCTGGCTAGCGGACGCGGTGAAAAAGACGATCGTCTCAGACGTAGCTTTTATATCGGTAAAGGCAGACGCTAGGACGCAAGCCATATGCGTACACGACGACACGAACAAGCCAGAAAGTGTGTGTAGAGATCGTGGTTACCATGAGTCTTGGGGTAGGGCAGTGGAAATTTCCACTGGTACCCGCTGGGACGGTCAATACTCTCTCTCTCCGTGCTGTAACGCGCGCCGCAACGACGGTCGTTCGGATTACAGGGTGTTTCAGGCACGACCGGCACGTGCCGCGCACCGTTACGGCTTCTCGACTGCGGGGAATCCCTGCTAGGAAGTTCGGAGGATTTTTCGATCAGCCCGATTCTGAAACCGGGATAAGGAAACCGCGAAGCCACGACTCGACCGTAACGAGATTACCCGCGAAACCTTAATTCCGCTCGGAGCAACACTGTAGCGCTTGTATTCTTCAAGACGCTACGAAGTTTCACTTCTTCGATCGATTAAAGACATTTATGCAGTCACACGTATGGGCGATTGCTTTAATCATTGAAATCAAAGCTTCTAATGCGCTACAATTTATATTTGAATTACATTTGAAAGATCGTATTAAAGAGATACATTTTTATTAGGTAATATAAAATCTATGTCTCATTGTGTTCATGTCAATTATTGCCTGATAACGTTTTCCGTACTTATCTATATATAAGCTATTTACTTCATAATGTAAATATATTGTAAATAATTTACTGTAAATATATTTATCATACGGAGCCTTCTAGTCTTGGAAAATTCTCAAATGATTCATTTTGTCCAAAATAATGATTCATCACTGAATATCATGTCGAGTGTCGAATACAGCCGTATATCTTTTTAGCCATATCGCTAGAATCATATTGCAAATAAAATGCATCGAAGTCTATCAATTCGTCAATCAATTATCGATGAACATACAAAGTTAAAAATAGTCTGTTTCACTGAACATGAACACAAGTAAACGAAGGTGCAAAGAACTTGTGCAAGTGTTGCGACAAGTCTAGCGGCAATCTTGTCTCGACTCGAATATCGAATCCGATCCCAGCACCATCTCGGCGTCACCGTCAGGAATCGGTCCCGGGCTGAGATCGGTAAATTTGACGAGTCACCCACGGGATTTTTCACGGGAGAGGAGAGACAGGAGAGTACGAGGCGTGACCGACGAGCATGTTATTTCGGCGTGACGCAACGTTACCGTACACGGCGAGATCGGCGGTGTATTTTTTGGCAGCCGATACGTTTAAACCGTCGATCGATGTGCCAAATGCTCGCTTTATCGTCCCACTCCACGCATAGATCAGGCCGGGAAATGTGGAAATAGCACACCGAGCTTTTTAGCTTTTCGGTCTAGGCTTGACCGAGGCCTGTCTAGAGCAATTCCCAGACGAATTTTCCCTCCTATAACGATTTTCGACGAGAGGTTTCACCCGTGGGCTGCCAACGCGTCTCAATTAAGTCCAGATCGTGAAAGAGAATGTACGAGCGACAATTCGGCGATCTCGCTTTCGTGGTAGGAGGAAAAGTGGGCAGTACCTAACTCGCGATAAAATTATCTAATAAAAAAAACGATATCAGTACAAAAGCTCTTTGAGCTCTGTTCTCAGATAATCGACTATCACCTTTCCTCAGAGAAGTTGCTCATTTAAAAAGCACGAATATTCTTTCAAACGATCGACAAGGCATAACGCTGTGAACTTACGCGGCAACCATCCGGAAACCATATCCTTTGACATAATTATGATGAAAATAGCCAGAACGCTGTGATCCAGATGCATACAAAAACTGCATTTGTTTCCACACCGGAATCTCTCGAATGTATACGTATCTAAATTTTGAAAGATCGCAATTCTGTTCCCACGTACGTTCCTATTTACGTCGCTATCTCGAATATTGAAACCGAGCTAGACGGTTGTTGGCGCCCGAGGGAAAGTATTCCCGGGAAGCAATCGACAGTGAGACGCACATCAAGATCCAGTTCAGCACCGCGTCTCACATTCTGAGATTCTCGTTGGAAGCGTCCGAAATTTTAATTTTAGAATCCACCTCGTATTTCCGAGAGAAGCCCCGTCCCCCGTTTCGAATCGCGAGGCGCATACATCCATCCGTTGGCATCCGTCTATCGATTGGCGAGAACCAGCAGCAAGCCGGTGGCTGGCGTCTTGTGCACGTAACTTTTCACAAAACGGACAGAGACGGCGTCGAGATCGCCGGTTGTTAATTGCTTGCGTAAAGGTCGCGAATTAACGAATCGCCTGTGAAAGCGCCGGCGTCGTATTCCTTTCTGCTAATCCCGTCTGACACGTTACGCCCACGCTTTGATGAATGAAACGCATGAGGATCAATAGCACGAAATAGCACATCGTCCGTTCATTTTAATCCCGCGGAATACTTGGCAATAGTCCCGTCGAGTCTCAGCGAGGCTGTTTTAGAGATAGCGCACGAATGCAGGCCGGTGCAACAGAAACGGAGGATGACGGTGTCGTATTGCAAGTATCCACGAATACGTTAAACGAGAGTAAAGAAAACGATTCTCTCGTTTGTCTCAGGAGCGACGAAGAAGAAAAGTCGTGAGGCGAATTTGAATGCCGATCGATGGAAGAATCGTGCTACGTGGCGCTCCGAAAAAATGTTTCACAAGCGTGTAAAGTCTCCTAAAAATTCTTGGGAATCATTGTTTGACGACGCGAGTTGATTTATTTTTCGCGATGGCGAACCGAATATTTGTTCCAAAAATAACCGCACACCTCGGTACTCCGTGAGCGACACTCGCTTTTTCGGGAATACGAAACGACCGCCACACGTATATTTAATTATTGTAAACCAGTAAAACACGAAGAGAGGAAACGCTCGTAAAACGAGCCGTCGGTGTGTCGGCGACAGAAATCCATTTCAATGATTCACGCGGCCATTACAAGAACATGACAGTGTAAACTTGAGAAACGTCAAATGTTCTATTCACATAAGATGAGCTTAAGGAGACAAGGTTTCTCCGTCGCTTCGACATATAGTGTAGTATTCCTCCTGTGCAGGAATACTCTTAGCAAAAGAAGTGGATTAGCTAACAGCACAGTCGTGTGTGAGACAATTTGAATGCAATGAGAAATCTTTAAATAGCTATTTCAGAGAGCATACTCTTCTCTTCTTTCAGCCATTTTGTCGCATCCACATAGGGTGCGCGAAAAAGAGAGGGAATATGATCCTTTTCATACCTCATTTTTTTAATGGATTTTGTCGTGGAATATAAGATTACTTGTCTCGAGTCTTTTTGTACGTAAAAAATTATTAATTAGCAGGAAGTGAAATTTCTCGTCAAGTCGGATGAAATTTCAGGAAGTTAATTTATATACTATATATTTTTCTCTCTCTCTCTCTTTCTCTCTTACTTTAAATGCATAATATAAAGGATGTATCTATAATATGATCTATAAAATATGAATTTTGCTTGTACTTATTTAAGTTTTTCTTGCACGTAAAAAGATCATTCGCATCCATTAGCGAAAATTATAGCGTCTTGTGTTTTATTTTCGAGGAAAGAAAACATTAATCATCTCTATACGTGATATTGTGTACAACCAATTATATGCGTGACAGTTTTATCGTAAATGGTTGCCTACAAAGACGTCATCCTACCGCTCTCATCATTCTCACAATTGTGTACAAAGCATTTAACACAATATGCCAATTACTTTATGTAGAGCTGCGAATATATGTACGTGTATCATGGATAGCTAATGGATCGCGATTAATCATTTTTAATAATCAGACGAGGAATTAACTTCAAGAAGATAGTTTTGACATAAAAACTTTTTAAAGCTATGTAATCATCTGATTGTATATGAAACTTAATAATTTACATTTTATCGAATATTAAATATTTTTTTATATTAAATACCTGCTTTTAAATGCGCAATTATGTTTGCAATAATAACATAACTCGATAGATGATACAGCATAAAATTCTAGATGACAGTAATTATTTAGTTTTGCTTGTTACCTAACTAACCAATCATAACTCTTATAAGTTTGCGGTAAATGAATATACTATACATCAAATATACTATACATTTCAACGAATACATGTACATTTTAACGACGAGCTTCTTGGTATAATAATTACTTAATATAATTTATTGCAATAAATTAAACAAAAAATCAGGTATACTGTTAATTTTTAAATTTGTAAATTTAAAAGTCTCTTCCGCGAAGAAATATAATCATATTTAGGTATTTAAGATCGCGCATGGATTGCGAAGTTATCCAAAAATAAAAAGTTTTGTTACGATAGCAGGGATACTCTTTTATTTAATTGCGATTGCAAAAAACGAACATCAAAGTTAAATCGACTTAACAATAATCGTAATAAAATAATTGTAAAAACAAGATGAAAATAACATAAAAAATATATAAGTGTCTCGTTCAATAAAATTCTGAGATAAAACGTCAGAAAAATCGACTATGCTACGATAGAAAATATTACGAAGTAGACTAGACTGGCGCCAGTATTCTTATAGACGCACACATGCACATGCGTGCATGTATTATATGCTAGTGTATATTACGCATTGCTTATCGACGTTTCCGCATAAAAGTTACACGCGATATCAGCGATCGAATATAAACTTTGTACGGCAAAACGATGCCTCGCAGCATCGCGAATATACGTATATTGATTTGCCAGATCGTCGGGCCTGATCAGGATTCCGCTATTTTTAAGCGGCGACACAATGTCGCGAGTTATCTCGCAAGAAAAATGCGAGTTCACACGTCTCACGCGCATCGGCGTAAAAAAAACAGCAACGCGACTGTTCGCCGTGCCTTTTTTACTCCTGCGATACGTGATCACCAAACAAAGAATGGTAATCCACTCACGGACGCGCACTTCTTGCCTTTATAGCCTTAATAGAAATGAACTACTACAGTCACTAGCCACTTAAGGAATAATTCTTCGAATGCTAGTTTGAAGTCATAGCAAGTCTCGTTTGCTATTTTCATGAAGCGTAATAATCTCGCGTACAACAAAAGACAGCTTCATATAAGCAATATGTGAATGTGTTCAAAAGTAAAAATCACGAAAGGCATTGAAGCTCTACGAAATTATTGGTTGTTAACTTCTAAAGAAATAAATTAAAGAAATAAACTTCTTAGAAAAATATATCGAAAAAATAAACCTCTTATAAAAACATATCTTCATAAGAATATATATTTTGTCTTTCTTCTTTTCAAGAATAAAACGATTAAGCGAGTAAACGATAACGCAATCTTCCTTTCTCCCGTCTCCGACGCGGAACGTGCCTGATTCACGTGGCGTTTGTTTACATGCATTCGGGCCCACGTGGGCATAGGCGACTACGTCTCTCGTCTACGAGCGCGACCAGAACTCGAAAGCGCGAGTCTGTACGATAAAACGCGGCCCGCTCGCGTGAAAGGGCGCGTCTCCCGTTCCAGAGAGCGAAAGGAGCCGGTCGTTTTATCGTACGAGCCGTCGGTAACGCAGGCCGCCTGAAACAGTGTGGAAGAGCTCGAAATCATTCACAGATGTCATCAAGCTAATTGGCGTGGTCCCGATCGTCATCGCCGGGACGACCGCGTGGTCGATCGGCACCCACGTGGAGTGGATTCGCGCGGGTTACCGCTTCCCAGCGCGGCGACGATCACGCGCGCGAGGACGCATCCCGATCGCGTGTTCACGTACGACGACCAACACTTGTCTCGTCGATCAGACGCGAAGGCGTAACTTACGAGACGTTTCGATCAAGAGATCGAAAAAGCTTCGACGAAACTTAACTGTAGTAAGAATTTAACTAGAGAAATATGTCATTTACAATCCGAGCTGGATTGTAAATAGCCTAATAATAATATTTCTGTGAATTTTGTATACTTTTACCAACGCGGTAGAACTGCGCACCGCTTGTTTGTCGCTCTTAAATGCAGTCTGTTAAAACAGTAAATTCACATATTTAAATCGATTAATCGATTTAACTTTTGATACTAATAAATATTTTATTTAAATCACTGCAAAGAATTTGTCACGAAAAATATCATCTCCGTAAGTGGCACATTTCTCTAGTTAAATTGTTAGATACGGTTTTACTGTATTTAATTTGTGTTAATTGTAACAAATTTAATAAACTCAAATTCGACCTCGATCACTGGCTAAAGGGAACCTGAATCAATATTAATTCTAAAAGTTTAACTAAAAAAATGTTAGAATGTAAATAATATAATCGCATGAATCTTGCAGGCTGATGTCGGCCTTAATTCGTTGAAGTTTTGGCTGTAAACGAGCCAATTAAAGTTTTTTAATCTCTCTGATTTTAATTGTTTAGAGACTTTTAGTGTAAATATGAAATTAAAAAGTTTTACAGTGAAAGAAAATGTGTTAGTACATTTCAATGTTTCTTGTGGAACAAAATATTACTTCATTTTAAAGAGTTATTTTTAAAAGAATGTATTTAAAAAAGTACATTTAAAAAAGAATAATTTAATTTTCTCAGGGGAAAACTGTCACTCAGCTTTCTAAGAAATAATAATTCTTTCTTTTAAAACTGAGTTAAAATAATTTAAATATGTATTAAATACTCGGAAATATGTATACAATTTCATTCTTTGTGATCCGAATCCTCATTTCAAATGCAAATTTAGGATCATAATTGTAAATTTACGTATCTCTGTAGTTAATACATTTAATTAATTAGGCTCTTGAAATTCCATTAAAGACAAAAAATTAACCGAAATTCAATTATGCCGAGCAAGCGAATGTAATATACAATTTATAATATATATAAAAATTTAATATCTTATTTCGAAAATACATCTAAAAAAACAGCATTTTGAGTTTTGACAATAAATTCCGTAGTTTCATATTGGAAGTTTTATTAGCAAATTTTCCACGCGAAAAATAACACTACAACGCGAATATATTAAACTTATGTTGTTAATTGAATAAGATGATCAACTGATAACAAGCCAGTCATATAGCGCCCTACAAATTGCGTAACTTTAATACCAACATTGACTAGAGTCGCTAAAACCGCGTCGTCATGGAATGAAATTGAACACAAACATGCTGAAGATATAAAAGTGTCCAGTTCTACTTTAACTTACAAATATGTAGACTCAGCATTTTATAACACTGTTTACTATCATAGTTGCTTATCCATCACATTTAAAAGATACAAGGGTAAACATCATTAATGTCTATTAATAACTTAATTTATTGCTGATATATGAATCGAACACTCTTCGCCAGAAACTTGTCTTGTAATAAATTTCGCACTGCCATTTCTCTCTGCAAAAATTAATTTTAAAGCTATTTTTATATACAAATGTCAAATTATCAATATTCATTATATTAAATTAACATATCAAAAAACAATAATATATCCAATATATTTGAAAGAAATAGACACGATTAAGAAAAAAAAAGATACCTCAGGATCTCTTTATTTACCATTAATTTTACGTATATTTACTATTATAATTTTACGTATACAGGGTGTCCCAGACCTACCGTAACACCTGTTAATAGCAGATTCCTTAGGTCATTTGGAGACGAAAATCTTAGTACCAAAATGTCAAGTACTTGATGCAAGTTATCCAGAAAGATGGATAGGACGTAGAAGTCCCATAAACTGGCCCGCAAGATCTCCAGATCTTACACCACTAGATTACTTTTTTGGGGGTCATATGAAGCAATACGTTTATCGAGAGCGAATAAATAATCGTAAAGAATTGCAAGAAAGAAAAATTGAAGCAATTGCAACAATTACTCCTGAAATGTTTGCAAATACGATGCAAAATTTGCTTCGGCGTGCAAGATTATGTATACAATGTGATAGTGGACATTTTGAGCATCTTTTGTAAACAAGTTTTAATTGTATAAAATAAATAATTAATTGTTATGAGCATTTTGTAAAATAATTTGTATAATCATTATTAATACTTGTTAATTATCATTAAAATATTAAATTTATTCAAGGTTTTATAATATTGTTTAAAAATGCATCTGTAATAATTACCCGATTAGTAGTTAGAAAAAGCTTATAGTTAGAAAATGTAACATACTTTATATCTTTTATCTTCATATCGTTCATATTGATTTTTTCGTCTAACACTTTACACGACAACTTTGACAGTTTAATGCGCATCACATTATAATGTCAATTTTTAAACAAATTTTTATTACTTCTACCATATTTATTAAATATATTAATCGAATAAAAAAAATTAATTAATATATAAAGTTGTTTCAATAATAATATAAATTATATTAATGTCGTCTATTAAAGTAATATTTGGAGGCATTTTTGTTATGCGATATTCCTGGGCGCGCGAATTTTCGATCATCGGATTAGTCAACTTTAAATCATCACACTTTTCATTCAAAAACTATTGCAGACTCGACATTTTGGTACTAAGATTTTCGTCTTCAAATAACCTAAGGAATCATTAACAGGTGTTACGGTAGGTCTGGGATACCCTGTGTATATAAAAGCCCTGTCAATCTATCTCACTAATTTTAATATTTTGTTTTATTACTTATTATTCTTATTATTCGTATACGACCTTTTAATTTAAATAAGTATAATATTATTGAATAATATTCGCGCTCTTCCCTTAATATTCACTGAATAACTTAAACTACTCATTTTATCAAACATTTCATTAAAAAATTGTCAATGTGCAAAGACTCTTATCTTGCCTCTTAGAGTTTCCCCTCTCCAATCTTTTTGCGCTGTAGTAATTATTGACCGTTGGGCGAACAGCGCACGGTGCAGTCTACGGAATTAAGTGCCACTGTAAAATGCGTCTTTCTGTCAAACGTACGAAACAAAAATATCAGTCAACCTATTTTTCTAAGAAATAACTAAAAAAGAAACGTAGTAAACGTGTAAAACTCTTCCTCGCACGTAAAAGAAAAGGAATAACGTTCCATTCTAATTGCATAACGTCGCAGAAAAATATGTTTTGCTCGTAGGACGGATGTTTCATGAGAGGGAAAGAGAGAGAGAGAGAAGAAAGATATTCTTATCTCTTGTCGTTAAAAAAAGAATTATATTTTTAGTGAGATTCTTGCGTAACATTTAAGCAGCGCATAAAGTTGCACGACGCAGTGAAAAGACGAGACGAAAAGAATCTGACGACAGACTCGCGACGGATAATCCAGATAAAACATGAAGAAAGATAACGTTACTCGCCAAGGGCGCCAAGACATCGTGTTGACGTTCCTGAAATTGCGTCGTTCGCCACCTCTTTGAGAGGGATCGATAGCGCGGAAAAGGATAATAACCACTATGTATATGAAATGAAGTCTTAACACATGTCTTCCTCATTCGCTTCCAAATTGAATACCAAAAACGCAACGATCCTTAAAAGACACATAGTCTGGTATGTCTAACTTATGTATTCCTTCGTATATGTGCGCGTGCGCGTGTGTATTCTAACATATTAATACATATGTGTATTAATGTGTTAGAAATATAAAAATGCAAGCTCGTTGGCAGATATAGAGACACTATTAAGAAATTACTATTAAGAAATGTTGAAATAAAACTGAGCATCTCAGCAAATGACTTTTAGCCATTTGCAGATTTGAAACTACCATTACTTCGACCATTCGGGATCGATATATTATATACAATATTATATCGCCGTATTTTAAGTCGAAGCTTCCGCAGAGATGACTGATTCGCGCAGTCTTTTTAAGTTTAACGAACCCACGGACCAGAGTGCAATATTTTAAGGACACTCATCCACATCTACGTCACATACATACACACACACCTTATACTGCTCTATAAATGCTTTCGTAAATAATAATCTAACAAATAATTAACAAAAAATCGAAACAAAGATTTAAAGAGACAAGAACTTAAAAAATCTCTCTAGCTTGTAGATATCTCATAGAGAATGTGCTAAATAACTACGAAAAGATACTGAATTCCAAAAACTCGCTATAGATAAGTAGATTCTACAAAAACTATATAATTGCCTATGCTAATTATATTGCAGATATATTCACTGTCGTTAATATCAGTCTTTAATTTTACAGGTCTATCCGCTTCGAAAGTATGAAAAAATTAAAATATGATGTTTCAATATCTCGTCGTATTTTGATCTACGACCTTTGCTTATTTTTGTTACTCCTTTCGATATTTAGATACCATACATTGTACGATAATAATGAAATCAGTGGCGCGACAGACGTTCGCATTAGACACGGCACGACGGCAAAAGGATTTAACTGAAAAGAAGGCCACGGCGTAGTAGGCCAGCGTGGTATTGATTTCGGTTCGCCGGAGTGCTCTCTGCATCCAACGCTTTCAGTGTCACTCGAGTACGGCGTAGATGCAGAAAGGGGGCGGACAAGGGTAATGGTGCGGTGCGGTGCGGAATGGCGACCTGGCCGCCGCTCTCATTCACAACGGCGGGCTCATATTCCGCCGTGCGACGCAAGATGCGCAACGAAAATGATGAGCCAGGACCCGAGGGGCGCGAATCTCGCAGATTTCCGACGAGGAGGAAATCGCGATCTCTCTTGTGTCGGAACGTGCGAAAGCTACAATAACTGCCATTGACTACTTTAAATCGGATTTTAAATTCATTCAGAAATCAATTTTGTTATCATTATATTTATTAGTCTTTTATAAACGAAATCGGCTATGCAAAAAATTAATAATTTGACATCTTGAATTTAACAAACTAAATCGCGCTTAATTCTCACTTTGGGCTTAATTCTCAATGCGTATAATCTTTTAGAAATAGTTAAAACACAAGATTGACTGATGATGCGGTGCAATCGCGATGATCGATTGCAAATCATCAAGTCATTTACTTATGACATTTTTTCTACGATTATAATAATTTAAAAATTTGATGGAAGGTAATTTATGAAGTAATTGATACAATTATTATAGCTGTAGAAATAAATAAATTATATCTCAAATTTTTTCTCCCCGTCAAATGACAGTCTTTCCAAGATGATCACTATAAGTATTCTTTATTCGAATCGCGCAATATCTTCTCGTGATTATGTATTCCGATATATTTGCACGATTTCAATTGTATATCTTTATAAGGAAACTTTGCTACTGAAGAGACTTTGAACAAAACTGTAGACTTAATTTGCTTTTTATAACAAGTAAAATTCTCTCAAAATAGAAATGCGAACGATAAGAAAACGGTTATATTACTCCAAGTACTCTTGGCTTATTGATTAATTCAGCAATCAGTCAAGTTATCTGGAATGACTGTTTTTCTTGAGTTGATAATTTAATATCTCTTTGTCAGCAAATCGGAATATTTATTAATACTACCCTGATTTGCTGACAAAGCTTGTTTCTGATGCAACCGACGTTTCTTTGATCAATATTTGCACGACGATGAACTATCAATAAATGCAATAAGGCAGCTCGTAACGATGACGATCTCAAACAGAGCACGTGGGACAATGCTCACCGGTAATCGATCATCGCCGTGCATGTGTTACACGGTAATGCGGAGAATCAGATCGTAGTTAATAACGGTAATAAACGGTTTCTCTTGAGCGGATCGGCTATCGGACAGACGCATCAAACGAGAGCAGAGCGAGCTTGTGAGCAGCGTGTCGTCCTTGCTGAGAATCTCAGGCAGCAAGGTCGATTACGCGTGTCTCTGATCGCCGTTATTTCGCCGAGTCGCCGCGTCCGATCATTATCGACGAAGCTTTCTCACCTAGCTGTGACAAAAACGCACAATCGTAAGAGCTCGTTCATTTCACGGTTACATGATTAGGGCGGAGATACGAATTTAATCGAAAAGGAGATCGACTAGGAGATCGTTTAAATTAATACTAACAAAACGCAACGGCTGTCAAGATTGACTGTCGAGCGATAATAAAGATGTGAACGAGCGAACATTAAAGTTTAGATACTCCGACTGCTTATCAAAGTCGGACGGCTCGTTAGTTGCCAACATGTGCGAGTGTTCCTCTTTGAAGCTGCGTAGCTGGAAATATGAAAGAGATTGTCGTTAACGATTTCAGCTTACGCACGTCAACGCGCTAAACGAAGACGAATAGATTTTCTTGGTAGGCAGATCTACGCGCGGAACGTCACGTAACCGAACGAGCTTAACGACGTTAATTTCAAAGTATCGTGACACATGTGCTAATTGTAAGATGACGAATCGGCGCACATTGCGTGATTCGAAATCTTCGAAAATCGTACGTATCGGAATAGATAACAACAGGATGTATAGTCATCATATCAATAACGCGCGGTAATTCCGCGTAATCATGATTGTATGTTATACAATACGTAATCAGGCGGATTCTTTTATAGTTCGAATTACTTAGTATCTATATCTATAACAAGATCTATAAAGAGTCTTTTTCCTTCGATCCAGTTAAGGATTATGTCAAAAGGACAAGCACACGTGCATCTGACAAATACATTAATGCCAAATTAAATATTATAAAAATAAATTTAGGAAATCAATTAGATATATTGGAAAAATAACAAACGCGCGCGAAGTTATTTTTAATAAAATAGCTAACTTAATGACAAATGAACAAATAAATCAAATAAATTTAGGAGAAATTAAAATTAATTTTCTCCCTTTTTTTCGCTCTTGAAATTTCTAATATTAAATATACACCTAGAGAGATTAATTATATTCTAATAAATTAATTTTATAAATAAATATTCATAATATATAGACAATGATTCATTTAGGCATTTAATTTGTTGGAAACAAAGGTATAGGACGAAGAAACAGAATGTTGATAATTGTAATATATAGAATATAATTGTAATATACATATAGAATAAAGAGTGACCCAAAAAATCGCCCCTTTTTGGTTCCTCGATTTTGGAATTGAACTGTGTGCCAAATGATACCTTACAATAAGACATTAATCACAGAGAAGTTTCAAGTTGAGGTGACAATTGTTATCAGAGTTGGGGGGGGGGGGGTCAAAGTTCACTGACACTATTTTTTTTGCTTCAAAGCAATTCAATTTAAGAATTTCAAGCGAAATGGATAATTGTAAAAGAGTTACCCCAACGTTTTTTAGGTCTCTGAATACCAATCTGAAATTAGATTTTAAAAATTCAAAATGGCTGACTCAATATGGCGAACTCTGCATACGAAATGGTTTATTTTTCAATAAATTCAGTCAAATAACTTAAAGCTACATATCCTGGGTTTTGGATAGCTGTTAATCAATTTTAGATCAGATATCCAAAATTCAAAATGGCCAATTCAATGCGGCCAAATACCTGAAAATATTGATTTTTTCAATGCAATTTATTTTAAGAAATCAACATCATTTATCTTGGTGATTTTGTAAATCTATTCCTAATGGAAAAATATATTGAGACTTATCTTTCTCGATTTTGTTTTTTTGGAATCGTTATGGATATATTACATATATTAGGATTGGGTATATGTACTCCATGATATTGACCATATCCAAGAAACCATACGATGGTCATTATGTGGCTGCAACATCCGACAGTTCGCGCGCCACTTTCACATGTACAATAGTACTCTGTAATTGAATTTCGTCCTGTTTTAACTTTATCAATGAGTACAAAAATATGGTTTTTTATAAATAAAATAAAATAAGGAAAATAAAATAAGGAAAAAGTATAAGAAAAGAATAACTTTTTAGAGTAACCCTCATAAATTAAAAGATATTTAATAACATATGCATGAAAAAATTCATTTTTTTGTGCACAGCTCACCATATTAAATTGAATTTTGAATATTTGATTTAAAATTCATTAATAGCCATCTAAAAAACTCCAAGATATGTAGCTTCAAGTTATTTGACTGAATTTATTGAAAAATAAAACATTTCATATGCAGAGTTCGCTATATTGAGTCAGCTACTTTGAATTTTTAAATCTAATTTCAGATTGGTATTCAGAGACCTAAAAAACG
Organism: Crematogaster levior; assembly: GCA_901521435.1. Taxonomy (NCBI): domain Eukaryota; kingdom Metazoa; phylum Arthropoda; class Insecta; order Hymenoptera; family Formicidae; genus Crematogaster; species Crematogaster levior. Next base: position 793,526 of record CABEGB010000625.1, read on the forward strand.
TTGGGGTAACTCTTTTACAATTATCCATTTCGCTTGAAATTCTTAAATTGAATTGCTTTGAAACAAAAAGATAGTACGTCAGTGAACTTTGACCTTCCCCTAGCTCTGATAACAATTGTCACCTCAACTTGAAACTTCTCTGTGATTAATGTCTTATTGTAAGGTATCATTTGGCACACAGTTCAATCCCAAAATCGAGGGACCAAAAAGGGGCGAAAAAACCACCTTTTTTTGGGTCACTCTTTGCGAGACCGCTCAATAAATTCAAAAGAAATGACGACTTATTTTTCGACGACTTTTAAAAAATTATTCCATGATGTTAATACCACTGGCCGTAATTTATAAATACGGTAAAAGGTAATTTCCGATGTATTGCGTGAAAAATCGAGACAAATCCAGACTTGCATCGGTGGAATTCAATGACGCACATAGTGATTACGTGTAAGAAACTCAAGTACACCGATGGCCCAGATTTATCTTTCTCATTAGTCACTCTTTAATGAGTTTAAAAACAAATTCTTTTAAAGAAACTGCTCTATAGTTTAAAATAAACTTTTTGGCGAAAATCTGGTATCATAACGTTAATCTCTAATTTTCAGATTTGTTAAAAATCTTTGTAATTAAAAATCTCAAGTTACATTTCAGAAAATTTATTTAAATTTAGTTGAAAAGAGTAGAAAATAAAAACATTTACTAATCGAACATTTATCACAGCACGTTTAATCTAATATTATCACAACAGCATTTTCAACAAAATACTGATCTATTTCTAATAAATATATTGAAACTCTCTGATATTTCATAATAATTTTATAATTTTATAATTTATTTTAAACAAGTGTGTAAATGAATTTTTAATTCCACGCTCTCAACTAATATAATAAGTAAAGCCTCGGGTTATTAAATGTCACACAAGAAATTAACTCACACTAATTTCTATGATAAAATGCAATAACGCCCACATCCCGTAATGGTAGAAAATTCGATCGAAAATGTATTTATTTTAAAGAGAATAATCTTGTAATATTTATCTATATAAATATATTAAATATATAATAAATATATTAAAAAATGGATAATATATATAAAATATTATGCATTGCATAAATAAATTCTTCAAATGTTTCAAAAGAGCATTTTACAAGCGCTGTCTTCTATTTCAATGAAAAATATTGCCAACTTTCCTACATTGTGCACTTTGCGTGATACCATGCTATAATATTCTTTTCTTCATGGTCCCGCGAAATATAAAAGACGATATACAGACGCGCATTATCTCCGCAAATACCACGTTGCACGCTACGTCAGTGCACTCCGCGATTAAAAGCGGAAAAAGCCAGTGCTATAAAATTATTGTATTACGAAATAACTGTTTTACGACATTCTTTCCAGAATAAGATATCTGAAGGTCACTGAAAGGGAGAAGTATAGTCCTCACTGGTTTATTCCGCGTACAAATCAGTGCTTTGTACGAGAACAAAAGCGCTATCTGTATCTGACAGCTCGTCGAAGTCCTGCAACGCTCGTTCTTGTAACGCAGGCACAATTGCTCCACCCACGCAAACGCATCTGTTATTTCTCGCAAGCGTAGCGGCGAGAATATAATATATGTGCATTCGCAAAATTTGGCAGCGGTCGTCACGACAAACGTCGACAAAAATGTCGACGTGAGGTTGTCGCCGACGATCCGAGAGCGCGTCACAGGCGCCGTTACACCAAAAATAACAAAGCTGACTCGGACAGTTTTATTCAGATCTGGTACGTTCGATCGGGCACGTGCATTGTCCTAGCAGCCGGGTCGCGATGCCGGGCGATTGTCCAAAATCGCGCGCCAATGTTAGCATTATCGACCACTGTTTTCCGCTTCTCTCTCTCTCTCTCTCTTCTACTTTAGACGGAGGGGAGGAATTTTTGCGAAGTATCAGTCCCCGCTGACACCTCGTCTGCAACACCGTCTCGCGTTCCTTTCCTAGAAATTAACTCACTTTTCTCGGAATGTTTACCTGATCGTGCCAAAATCGCAAGGTGAGCGCACGAAATGAGCGCCACGTGAGACTATGTGTTGTAAAACTGTCGTGAAAAATACTCTAAAGTTTCGAGATTGTCATAAATTCTAGGAAGATTTATCGAAACATTTCGAATCCACATACTGGAATTGCAATTATTTGAATGATTTTAAGTCGGAAAAGTTACGAATGTGAATCAAACTTTGAATAAGGGTGATATTTTTAATAAAAAAAGAAAATATACAAAAAATTGATTGCAAAAAATATTTATTACTTATTAGAACTTTTGATTTTGAAAAAAATACGCTCAATCTCTATTTGTTATTTTCAATTTATTGTGCATACCTTTCAATTTAAATTTAAATTTTGCAACTACGCGTGAAATATGATTTCTAAAAATATATATATATGTGTGTGTGTGTGTGTGTGTGTGTGTTGCGTGTATACAAAGTAGACGCTCGTGGCAGTCAACATATGACACGACCTTGTTGCCAAACTGATGATTTAACCCGCGCGCTAACTGGAAGTAAATTTCATCTAAAGTAGCATAAATACCTCGTGCACTTCAACAAAAGTTTCTAAAAAGCGTTGCGCGTCATTAAGGATGTTAACAATCCAAAGTAGCTAGATAGAAGCATGAAAGTATTCTGGATACTTAAAATTAATAGATTTCGCAACCAGCATAGATCGTGCAAGCATAAATTTTGATACTGCATGATTCTTAAACAAAAATGTTTTAAAATCATAAAAACAAATTCAAAAATGTTTTATAGTGCTTTTACCTAAAAAAATAGATATCTTCAAAAGAGATCTTACTAGACGATTCTTTATCCCGTTTTTCGAAAACATTATTATGAATTTATTTTTTAAAACATTAAAAGAACTCATAAGAAAATTTTATTTACACTATTCTGTATAAAAAAAGGTTATACTTTTTAAATTATATCGTTATTTACAACAGTTTTATGTCATGAAATGTAAAAGGTTATCGCAATTATGTTGAGAGTTACATTTGTGGTATATGATATCGCGACTTGATGATACTTAACATTTAAATCGTGAAGTTACAAAGTATAACTCGATGATACACAATGCTTTTAGCAAGACGCTAAAGTGCACAACAAATTTATGCCACTTTAGATAAAATTCATTTTCAGTTAACACGCACAACAGATAAGCGCAATCTTATCCTCGCTGGCTATATTACATTTATAGTTATTTTACGAATGTGATTGATGACGAAGAGGCGTCTTGTAGACGCCAACATCAAGCAGATAAGCGCGAAACTATTTTTACATCATTCGCGAACTCTCGTAAAAACACGTTCTGTGTTTACATCGAATCTTCGCATCTTGGCACATGATGTGCCAGTTCTAATCTGGCATACCTACATGTATTGTTAGAATGAGTCTACACACACACACACACACACACACACACACGACACACACACACACACACACACACACACACACATCTATACGCACGTTAAATTTAAGGAATACCAAAAGTAATGTATATGTTAATATAGATAAAAAAATTCTGAAAACTTTATCACTTATCGATTTTATATTTTTATACTGACAGATATATATTTTTAAGATATAATTTTTTTAAAAATTGTGTTTTTCATCTATTTTTTTAATATTAGAAAGAAGTCATTTAGAAGTTTGTGTAATATAATATTAAATGTATCTGACGAAAAAATTTTTTAATATTTAATATTTAATAAAAAATAATTATGTAATATAAAAAAAGTTTTGTTCGTTAAAAAAAAAAACAAATCAAACAAAGCAGCTTCAAGAAGAAACAAGACAAGAACTTCAATTTACATACAAGTACATTTACATACAAGTACATTTACATACAAGTAAATGAAATAATTACTTCAAATTGAAGTCTTCCTTGTCTTGTTTCTTCTTGAAGCTGCTTTGTTTGATTTGTTTTTTTTTATAACGAACAAAACTTTTTTTATATTACATAATTATTAAAATTAAATATTAAATATTAAAAAATTTTTTCGTCAGATACATTTAATATTATATTAGACATACAAGTCTTCTTCTTATAACGCCGTCTCCTTACGAAGGTTGGCGATAGCTCGTCAATTTGACAAACTATTTCTGGCAAGATACTACTCTCGATGGTTTGCCGTTGCCTTCCGAGAGGTGGCGATCGAATAAAAACCGATGATGTTTGATCTGTTTTGAACTCGGATCTTTGGTTCGTTAAGACAGTGTACATTTCTCTGAGCTACGATGATTGCCACTAGTTTTGTTCGTTATAATTATGATTATATTATAATTATATTATAATTATATTATAATTATATTATTATATCGATTAGATTTATAACATATATCATAATCGTACGATACGGTTCGAACATCCTTTTTTTAATTATGCAATAAGTTATAAATTATAAAATAAATAACCTATTAAAATTATATATTACTAAAAAAAAGAATATTATATTTCTAAATCTTTTCTTATTCGCATTTTAATCTTATTTTTTATCTTTTTTGTATTACAACCTCTCGATTTTATACGTCATTATATTTTTCGAGCGTTTGATGAATATGTTTACAATAACAAATGTACGTCTGTCTCATTTATAAAATAATGAAAAGAAATCTTTTATAAACTTTGTTACGTAAACCTCGCGGATGTAGAATAATAATCTAATAATGTTTTCGAGACGTCTATAGAAATACTATCGGGACGCGCTGCAAGCCGGGATCTGAACGCGGTGCACCGTTCTATCATATAATACTAGTATATTACCGGCTGACAAGCAAAGCGAACTCGAAAAGTGTAAACAGATCGGTGCAACGTGCATCGCGTGAGCGTCGAGTGTGTGCGGCTCAAGGAAAAACGTGATACTCCCTTCCTCCTCTCTCTTTCTCTCTTTCTCTCTCTCCTCTGACATGGACACAACAGGAAAAGCTTATTTTCGTAGCGAAGAGAGGAGGAGGAGGCTGCCGCTATAAATATACGCACTCAGTGATGCCCACCTTCGCCCTCATGCCTCGTGTTCGCTGGCGTCAATTGTCACATTGGCACTTATCAATTGAATGTGATACAGACAGTAGACCTAGTCACCGACCGATTGTCTTTAAAATTAGTTCTGAAGTACGAAATAAACAAAGAAAAAAATCTCAATATAATCCTTATTCATTTTCCACTTATTTTTGAAATTATATTATGGCAAGACACAGAAAATGTTTGTTGACATATCTAGTAGGTAAACGTTGTAAATTAAATTAGTATCAATAATTTGGATTATATACTCTATATTATACACATTTTCTAAACATTTTCTAACTTATGTAGATACAACATTCTTTTCTTACTTTTAAACTTATATCTTCTAGAATACGTCTATAATCATGAATAACTCTGTATAAATATTTTATGATGAGAAACGAGTCCACTGATCTTACTTCGAGTTAATCTTTCTTCTTTCAAATTTATTCTTTGAATGTGTATCGTAACAAAACTGCGGCAAAAAGTCGATAAAGCCAGGTTTATTTTATCTAAATTATTGATATAAAGTATTGTAAAGGTCAGCAAAAAGATATCAGAAATGATAATGATAATCGATCGATTCTTTTCTTTTTTTATAGTGCTGAAAATGGATGTATTACAAGATAAATGATAAAGTAATACAAGTCTTAATGGCATTTCAGGCAAAATGTACTTTTATGTTTTTCTCGCGTTTATCATTTTATTCCAATAATGATAAAATTATAAAATAATAGATAAATACGAAACAATATTATCAATATATACGATAAAAGAAATAATTCAAAGAATTTAAAGTTTAATTAATCCATGGAAAAATTATTCCTTATCTTACTTTTTAAATAATACGTTTTTACATAGACATTATGCATTAACTTCCAATTGCATAGCAATTAGCATAATGCGTACCTTCCGCTTCGATTTTTCTCTTTATATACAATATGCATTCGAACCGCGCTTGCGAAATCCTCTCAGAAAATATAACACAGCAAAATATATGGAATAAAATTGTCGCATTATATTATATTATTTTTATTCGTATTTAGTAAATATGTATTAAATAATTTAATCAGTGCAAGTTGAAAATACGTTTTAATTTGCAACTGTCAATTGTGTAGTCTTAAATAACTTGCACGCCTTGTTGCATTATATTTATATTATAGAGATATTTAAATCTTAAAATAATATATATTTCTTTTATGTATTATACAACATACATCCTATATATATAATAAATTTCAAAAAATTGTTAAATACTTCCATACATTTATTAACATATACAATTATACATAATGCAATATTCAATACAATGGCAATATCCAGATAATGAGAAAGATAAATAAAAGTAGGTTAAAGGAGCATCGCGTAGAAAAAGTGACCGTCGCATAAATCATTATTCATTAATAATAATAACTCACTATAAACCAACACGTATTATATGCATATTTCGTTACAATCTCTGCTTCTCGTAAATATGTGGCACGCGATAGACCCCGATGAACTCAGAGAGGAGCAAACATGCATAATGAGCGTTGTAAAATTATGCATTACAATGAGATAATTGATGTCGGCGTGCATGGAAGAAAGATTGGAAAAAAGAAGCAGACCCGGTTATCTCCAACAGTGGAAAGTTTTGTAAAGGATATGTAACTATCTTCGGGCCACGCGAAAGATAATCGATTCCGCTAAGAGAGGGAGAGAGCTTTTTTGAGAGCGATCGCAGTAAATCACCGACTCTATCAGTTAATTCTGCAAAGCTTTCTCGACAAACACATCTGTAATCATTATATAATCAGTGTTTACGGACCCTCGTTGCAGATTCCCGATAAGACGTGTTCACTGGGATTTATAACGAAAGTTTAACATACGAATTCCGCAAACTCAGGAAGAACCTTCGCAAATTTAAAGCGAATCAGTCCGCAACACGTGATTAATTTTTCTTTTTCTTTCTCATAGCAAATTGAGATTCTTCAGAGATAAAATTGCCTTAAAAATAAAATTATATCCTTGGAAACAGATACCTGTTAGCAGACATAAAGTAAATTAGAACTGATGTTTATGTATTAAATTAATTAGCAAATACAGAAAATACCTGTTTGATTATAGAACTCATTTATATCCTCCCACGCAAAACGAAATATCCCTGTCGCGCGTGGGAAGTCGATCTCCATTTACGTACATACTACCACGAGTAGCAATTAATCAAATTTATGTACGGATAAATGTCAGTTACTATAACCCGCGAATCGGAAATAGTAACACATATTGATTGATCCCTATTCCGCGCCAACCCTAAAAGATCCACCGACCTGAATTTATTCCATTTTTAAATACTACGCGAAATATTTGCAACCGGTGCGTCCGCTGTACATTTTTAATATACGAGCTACGCGAATAAGCTGGGAAAGTGCAAACGCGGACAAAAAATATATGAGTCGTGACTAAGAATTTTAATTTAGAAAAGAATTTAAGATCAAGATTATTTAAATTATTTATGATCAAATAGAGCGGATCAATATACTGAAAGATAATTTTATCAGTAAGATTTTCCATCCTAATTAATTTCAGAATGTATACTATCGAATTATTTTATTTCATAATTAATTACTGTTTTGTGTATGAAACATAAAATTGAGTAATCAAGTACACATTACACGTTTAAAATAAAAAAAAACCGTCTTAAGTTTCCAGGTTGATAAAATAATTTTACATTTGTCCGCTAATTTTTTCCTTTCTACGGCGAAGGAATCCAAAGAATTCTTCGCGATGTCCTACCGTAGTGATTACTCGCAGTTACAACCGTCGCAACTGAATATAGCCCTTGGTCAAGGGCGCTCGCTTCTCAAGGCTAAATCTGTTTATTCGAAAATACGACGCATTTCGAGGCTGCAGGAAAAAGTAAATTGGAGAGCGTTTTAATTTGATAGAAAGGTTTTCTCCATCATACATATGCCACTATGCTGTGACTTCCGTAAAGTTACAGAATTGTGAATATCCTATTGTATTTTTTTATTCGATTAAAAATTGAAGATAACAGCAATGCCGATATGTAAGTTTTCTTTGCAAATGTACAGTGCGTCAGACAAAATATCCGACGCATGTATGAATGTATCAGAATGTATCCGGCATATCGGTCGAGGCATTTATGTCCAGTACAGGATACGCGCAGGAAGAAGGGATTATTCGCAGCGAGAAACGAGCGGGATGAGGAGGACGCCACGCAAGTGCAAGTGGAACCCAAGTGTAGGTGTTAGTCCGTGATATGATACATGCCAGATGTGGGTGCTGAATGGGCACGCTCAAGAATGAGATTTGATAAACGGACGTGGGCGTCCGTGCACCTTGATGAACTTCCTGCTAGCGGATGTAAGCTCCTCGAGTGAGAAGCATATTCCGCTTGAGATTACTGAGCAACTGACGCGACCAATTAAACAACAAACACATTTCCATTACCTCAGAAAAGCGATACTGAATTTCTCATCAATTTCCCTTTTCCTAGATTGATCAGATTTGGAAAAATCACATTTCCATTACCTCAGAAAAGCGGTACTGAATTTCTCATCAATTTCCCTTTTCCTAGATTGATCAGATTTGGAAAAATGTGTCACTTTTCTAAATTGTATTTTGAAGATAATAACGCTTTAATTTGATTGATTTTTTGAAAGAAGAGATAAGAGCTTTTCAGAAACGGTAAATGCATTGTGAATTGTGACTAATTATGATTTATGTTAATTAACAAAAATTACTTTAAAACTATGTAATCTTATTTTCAATATTACTCGACTGTTCTGCGTCAATTTTAAAAAATAATTCAATCTTAAAAATTGAATTATTATTGAATTATTATCGTTCATCAGAGTGAACGACAGTTTAAAAAAGTGACTTTAGTGGTTTTCTCCTTATATTACTCATCTAAATACAGTGCTACTGTGCTTAGTTGCAAACAATTCTAACAATTTTTTAACAAAAGATCTTTTTACTTCTTATTCGCATTCAAGCCTAAATAAATAAATCATACATTTTCTTAAAAGTCCAACTGCGAGTGATTTACAATAAAACTTACAACGATCGATATTAGCTATCTGATTGAACGACAGTAAAAATTAGCTGGCAATAAATAAATAAATCTGATTTTCGAGTTCAGATTAAGAATAAAATTAAATTTGTAATGCAAAGAAAATATTGTCGTGTCTTATTCAGAGCAGATTTTACACAAGCGATTGCCAAACTATAAAGACACATTAACTGCACGTCCTTCTGCTTTTTCCTTATTCATCCCGCCTTGTATGTACATATAATATATATGTTTCTATTCTTGCAGACTCAGATTTCCCGCGAATAACTCAGACAATGACATATAGTAGGCGCCAGTCCTCTTGCAATGGAAATCTCCATTCGTGGAGTCATTGGCGTAAGCAATTCTATGTATGTTACGATATATGTGATCACGTATTTTCTTATTCTCACAAAAGGTAAAATCAAGAAGGAAAAAATGAACAAAAAAATATTCATATTTAAAAATTATTACAATAGCAATATAATTGAAAAATTTCAAATCTCCGTTAAAAATTGATAATTGAAAGTCATTTTAGAAAAAAATAAATTTTTGTGTACAAAAATTATTTCTATAAATAATAAATAAGTGGAATTTTTTTCAGCTATATTGTTCAGCTATTCAGCTATATTTGCTATGAGCAACAATTCAGTTCTTAAAGTTAAATCGATTTTTAAAACTCTCGAGATGCTAGAATATTGTCAAATAAAAATTAGAAATAAAATTAAATACGTACACACATAAAATTCTCAAATTTTCTCTCGTCTCTTTTAAGAAAAGTTGATGATAATTCAACATTCATCATGAGTTTATAATTTTCGACACCGAATATTCTGCCACTGACGAAATTAACCGCTAAATATACTTTTGGTGCTGCGTTTACTGAAAGTATCTCAATATTTCGAAATCCTCTGTCGCGACTTTGCTGAGATTATTGAATACATGGTGTAAAATAATCGTTCCGCAACTCGTGTTGCACACAAAGCGCATCGTATCCACGCATATCGATATCACAATAGTCACGCGATACTCCGCAACGTGTCGCAAATTATTAATGCTTGCTAACGATTCTCGACACTTCGACATGCGAAAAGTCGATCTGAATTGCATCATCATCGATAATCGAGCTTTCATCATTGATGATCTCAAATATCTCAGACATTTCGCGTTGCACTACGTGCTTTATCGTCAATAATGTGAAGTTACGATGCTGATTGCGATAACTGGAACGTTCAGCGTCCGCGAATTGTGTCGCGAGGAATGACGATAAGAGATTATGGAGGTTCATTTTGCAATACGAAAGCAGGGGAATTACCTGACGTTCTACAATGACTGACGTGTGCGCGTTCACATTGCGTTGCACATGTGACGTCGAATGTCACGCATTTTCTTTTTTTCTGTATAATCTCTTCTATTATCTCGGAATAGAAAGAAGAGATTTTAATTACGAAGAACAATAACTGATTAAAAGCAAGACTGATTTACAGAGTGTCGTAGAATCACCGAAACATCTTTTTAAGCATAGTTTCTACGACCTCCATTCGAAGGTAATTTTTCTTATAAATAATCTATATGTCGAGTTTACATAATTTTATTTAATATTATGTATTTTTTTTAGTTTTAAATTAAGAATCTTACAGCTCGCATAAAATGAACCAAGAAATATAATTACATTATCTATTTCATATTGAAGTTTAATTCGTCTTAGAAAACCTTTTTTTCAATCATTAACTATTATTTAACGTAAAATTTCAAGCACAAAAAATGTATTAACGTCTATTGAGATATTTATATTTACTTTTATCTATATGTACATGACATTTTTTTTCACAGATTTTTAAGATTAAACTTAGTTAATTAGAATTATTTTACTCTTTAACAAAATTAGATTAAAATTAGTTCTTTTTTATTCGGCAAAAATGATAAAAATTAAATATTACGCGAAGTTTCAAATAATATTGATATTTGTATTTTTTCTTACACTTTCAAAAAATGTTAATTTCATATAAAAGATTTTTTTAAATAATAAATGAAAGCAAAAAAGATATTGTCGCATTTCATACTTTCTCTTATTTCTTTGGCATTTCTTGGTAAACTTTCTTTTTACGCAATTGCACATTTGATGATGCAATCTTTCCGGCGCCTCATAATATAAAGCAAGTTCAAAGTGCTCATCCGTAAACCAGAAGCTACTGTCCAGGTGAAAAATGATAACCATGTGTATTGCGAATAATGTAGCACATGTGTACGAACATTATTTAAAAGGTATATTTTATGGTAATCAAAGCAAATACCGGAATAGCTTCTAGTAGCAATAAATTTGTCAGTAACTACCGCTTACGTAAAATATCGCGTGTCGCAATACTGAAATTTGAGTTCAGCTACGTGAATTTATTATTGAGAATCACGCAAGCGAAACTATTAATAGATAACATAATGCATGAACGACACAAATCCTGATCATGAAATAAATGAGAGGCCAACACATGATATGCTATTTATACAAAAATTATACAAAAAGTTATACAAAAATTAATTAATTTAACGTTTAATTTCAAAAATTTTGTGTTGCATTACGGAGCAAAACGTCTGAAATAAAGGATCCGTTATTGTTTATCGCATTTAGGCAGTTTTACACAATATCGTTTTTTGGAAAAAAGAAATAGGAAGCGAGAAATCTTTAATGATTAACCAACCAGTGTATGCACTCGATTTGGCACTCGATTATTTAATTTTCGAATTCATTCTTTTAATGAGAATACGAAGACATGAAGCATGACTTGCATTAAACATGTAATGTAATAAAAAGGCAATAATGTGGAAGAGATCATTCTTGATATCAGTGCTGATTCATCTGTAATGCACTCAAATGAGTCATCATTAAGTAAAAATTTTTTACTATCCGGAAGTGACAATAAGAAACGAATGTGAAACTCATCTCAGGTACGTATCTTGCACCATAAAATTGATATAAAATTGTTTTTTTTCTTCCTTTTTACGAGAAAATAACTTTTTACTTTTTAAATTTTGATCTACAACCTGGTGTAATTTCCTTTAGAAAATACAAATTTTTCGTCATGCAATTCGGGTTAAAATAACAAGTGCTATATTTTTTTAGACGATATCAATTTCGAATTTTTTTCCATGTTATATATATTTCAAAAAATTTCTTTATTTTCGATATAATTTATCTTCGATGCACACATACCATGTGTGTACTTATATACTTTAGTATCTTACATACAATTATGAACAAGGATATAAGAATGTTTTCCTGAAATAAAGAATTGAGGGATGCAAGTTTAAAACTCATTTATTGAACATGACATAAAAATCACGATACATAATAATGATAAACCGAAGTCTATTGTAAGCTTCCAAAACTTTAGATATATTATTCATTTATAATTTTCCAGCGCAATATAGCGTGCACGCGCGCATGTTCATTTGTATGTGTGTTGTTTGTTTTGTATATGTATGTGTGTGTGTTGTATTGTGTAAACGCCTTATCAAACTCTAACAGATGATTACTTTATACATGTATGTATAATCATTACGCATGGAATGTGCATCCATCTTTTCGCTTTCGCTCGCATCTCTCTTCGACCATGAAATTCGGATAATTAGCAATCCTGACGACGATACGATAACCAGTCTCGCGAAAGTGATTCTTCATCTGAATGTTGTGCCAACATTTCCTCTTAATCAAATATATATAATATATTTGATATAACGTCAAACCAAAAATTTACATTTTAGAATAAAAAGGATAATTGTAGACAATGATCAGTACAAAGAACACAGGTGTTTTACAAAAAAAAAGGTGTTCTAAAAAAATCTTATTGAAACAGCCGATAATAAGGTTTGAATCAATAAGCAGTAAAGAACAAGGTTGTTATTGATTTCCAATTTATGTATGGACGTTCTTATACACGTGCAGGAGTCACTGCAGTGTTTATAATACTACGTTCTAACTTGTATCAAGACTTACTGCGAAGAATTTTCTTTTACATTTTTATTTACCTCAGGAAAAATGTCAGAAACGTGGCTCTGTAAATATTAATTTATTCGAAAGTTTCTTTTTTATATTACTTTACTTATTGTAATCTTATTTTATAACCATGCCAACTCAGAGAAAAACTCAGATAAAAAAAATCAAAGATAAGTTCTGAGAGTTCATAATCGATCATTGAATCGGCGTGAATCGGTGGTATCGGTCGTCAGTGCTAAAATCCTACGGAAAAAAGAAAAGCGAACGGGGTTTCTTCAACAACGAAAGCCGCGATTCGTCGAAGAATAAATATGTCGATGTAGACTGTAAAGAGATAGTGTATGAGTGAAGGAGAGAACAGATGAGACGGCTTGATCCGAGCGCGTCGCCACATGAATGGGGGATCCGATCGGGCCCCATCGCCCTACACTACTTTACTTTTTTTGCTTATTATAATCGTGGGCTTTTGGCAGTGATATTCAATCGTCGTGACTGAGAAGAAGACACCCATGCGATCGGCGACGACGTTGAGCTTCGTAACAACAAGCATATTACTTTTGCGAGAAACGAATCTTCTTTCGGTGTATAAATCATTTTTTGTGAAATGTCTCAGAAACGAATACAAAATATTTAAATATTATGATCCATCTTTCTGAACTTTAATAATCTTCTTCTCACACACGCGCATTGCGTATCGATAAGAATATAATTTCTATATACATGTATACGGCGATCTTGATGCTGCAAAGAGGAAGGAAAAGACGCAGAAAAACATTTCTCGCTCTATAAACTTGCAAATCTTGGCGCTTCTTCTCAAACACGCGCTAAAATCCGCGCAAAATGTCCCGAGTATAATGCAGTATAACAAATAACCATAAAACAGTAGTAGTAATACAAAAAATAGTCAAGTCGTCGCATAAAAAATAAATAATATATACATATACATTATACGTATATGCATGCATATATATTATTTATCTCTCTCTTTCTTTCTCTCTCTTTACATATATATATGTATACATATATCTCTGCACGTGTATAGCTTTGCAATCGCGTTGCGACCGTGGAATGAAAGTGGATCGAGAGAACGTGGCAATAAATGAAAATATGTCTTTCGATAAGTAACTTGAACCAAAATGAGAATTGTACACGTTGTAATAGGAAATACACATTTCCTATGCATCATCAAGGAGCGAAGAAAAGTCCCAATCCACGTTTACTCCGCGGTCCGAGGCCGCCGTATAATGAATAGATCGTATATATATTTTATATCTCATCAATTTCTAAAACTCTAATAACACCATTTTTCTAATCAGTACGAATCAATCGACGAAACCTTGGGAACGCACGAAGTTGGATCGCGATATCCGGTACCCTCACACTAACGGCAGTACCGAGTCAGAAATAAATATTAAGATACCAAATGCAAATGAAAAAGAAAAATAAAGATACCTACATAAAAGATAAGACATAAAATATCATCAAATTTGAATCAACTATAAAGTTTTTGTAGCAGGTGCAAATGCTTCAAACTTAAAAAAAAAAGTCATAACTTCCAATTTAATCATTAAGATAAACTTAATGTGATATTATGGAAGCTTTCCCAGAAGGCATATTATTATATATAAATACATTATATATAATATATCTGCAAAATATACATATATACATACATAAGTGTGAAATGAATTTAATACGATCCCATCGCGTGCCCCAATGCTCCGCCCAGCACCACATTGTCCTAAACTTATCGATATTTATATTTTTGTCTCTGCGTTCTTTTTCGTTTTACTAAAGCAGTCTTACATAAAGCGGCAACTTTTGGAAATTATTAGGTACATGTCTCCATACGCAAAATGATTCCCCAATTCTGCTTTTTATCACACCAACCGACGTTCGTAAACAATCCTTCCTCTTTTTCTTTTTCTTCCTGTCTCCCACTCCCTCTCCCCCTTTTTCTTCATCTTCATTCCCTTGCCATCTGCACACCCGAAGAGAGAAATGCAGGTTGAGCTATGCAAATTTTCAAAATTTTCCGCGTGATCTACCGACTAAGCTTTCTCTTAAATCCGACGTGAGTCCGAAAGCGTGAATCGATGTGTGCTAATCTGTTCTTTCTCGCATAATGAATTTAAGAAGAGATTTCACTTTTTATATTAAATCGAATTAAGGCTTCTATGCCATACGATAAGGATCGTAAATTTCAACATCCATTTACAATTCCAACAGAAAATAAATGACTTTTGTATACTACTTTTTTTTAAAACAAATATAATCGATGGACGCTTTTTCAGACTCTTAATATTATGTACACACGTGTTAAGACGGACGTAAAACGACTTCAAATGCTCGTGCGCTAGAATCTCTTCGTCTTTCTAGAGAAAATTCGAAAGCAACGTTCCTTCTCTTTCCTGAGAAAAAAATTTATCTTCTGCTTATTAGAACACCCTCCTGTTGTTCAGCCCAACCAAGAACTCGTCATTTCGGTTTTCAAAGAACGTGAGTCTGCGATCGATGAAGAATCGAAGCGTTCACACGAATCTCGTCCTAACTATATCTCTAACCCGTTAATCGTTGCAGAGTAATTCTACCTTATAGCTTACGGTATCACAGAGTTACACGCGGCATCGCTTAATTGCTCCCAGTTCGTAATCACCGATACGCAACCGATAAAAAGAAAGCAAGCAAATTATGCCCATCACGAGGAAAAACCGGAACATTTGTAAAAATGCAAAGAACATCGAGTGTTGACTTGATCTTAATTTTGTGAAAATGAATTTAATCCCTGAAAAAGATTGAATTAAAATTCATATAATAGTTAAATTTTCGAATTTCGAAATGCAGTTCCTTGATTTTTTATTCAAACTTGTTTTATTTTAAGCTGAAATTTGTCACTTGATTTTGTTCATCATTTATCATTAATTAATTAATGAATATTTAAATCATTTATTATTATTTATCACTGATTTAGAAATTTAATTTAAAAATTTAATTTTAGTTTATTCCATTAATGGATGTCCTTCCTGTTTATTTATAGAAGAAATATCATATATAGCCATTACATTAGTTAATTAAACGTTCTACTTTCTATATCACTGCGAGTTTTATGATAAAAAAAATGTAATTATTTCTGAGAATAATACAAAAATAGCATAATATACGTATAAATAAAAAATATTTTAATCAAAAAATCTTATCTATTTAATTAAACTAATCAACATGAAAAAAACAAAACTTTTCCCATTTCTTAGAATCGCAACAAAAATATCATCGGTCTCGAAAAAAAAGAAAATATCTCTCAAAAGAAATCTCTTTTCTGAAGTGCTTTTTCTTTGTAACACTCGAAGTCCTTTGCACGTGTGATCTGCAAAGAGCACAGTCCCCCGCACCTGCAAAGGACCTTCTTCTCATCGATCGACTCGACTTGTAACGCGAAACAATACACTATATAGATATATATATATTATATATTACATGTGAAAAAATTAACAAGCGCTCTGTATAACGACGACGTGAAACAACAAATACGAGTAACGGGCGCATGAGGAATACCTCGGGGGAAAAAACATTTTCTACATCTTCGATGACGTGCGACGAGTTTAAAAAGATATTTTCGCTCAACCCACGTGCGATTTGTGAAGAGCGGAAATCTACGGAACGAAAGCGCGCCCGCGAATCGCGCCTTTTACAATGCGACCGAGGAATGCGTTGTTAATGATTCCGGATGCATCAATCATGCTTCCCCATAGGTCACGCTGTGCACTTTAGCGCTATTGTATCATGGAAGAAACAATACATATATCGTTCGATGAGCTGATATGGATCAATAATTAGATACATTTCTAATATAATACTTAGACTTACTACATCTCTATTTGTTTAGAGAAATAAAGTCGTTCAAGTTAACGCTCAAACTGTCTTTGAAAAAATTTTTGAATGTCAGTCAAGTGCATTGAATCAATTTATTAATTCACAATTATTTTTTTCTTAAAATAATTGTGTTTTCCGTGCAATAGTACTTACATCATCCGAAGCTATTTTTCAAATGTTAGTGCACATTACTCGACTCATCAGTTCTGCGCGAAAGATGCTCCTTATAATTATTCCGCCGCGATTTTATTTAGTGAAGGTTTTATGTGAAGGGGAGCGAAAAACGCGCTTATTTACCAAAAATTATGTAAATATGAATTTTGAGACGTCGAACAGGAAACGTGAAAATAATATCGATTCTCTTAGGCTTCGCACGCTCATTGTCAGTGATCCAACCCGAAGTGCGCATGCACATGCGCATATTCATACACGTCCCTGAATTACACGCACATACGCACATTATTCTTCCTCTGCACGATGGAACCCAATCCCGCAAAGGCGAGAAACTGCCATTGCTGCTTCCAGCGTGCAAACTCGATCTAATCCGAACAACAACGAATGAACCTCGCTGCTGCTTGACACTACAATAAAAACGACATTTTTGCGGAACTTTTTACGCTAACGATTCTCCCTTTACACATTGGCTTGCATCCTTACCTTGCGCTGACTCTGCCCTCATTTCATATTGAATATACATATATGTATATTCATGTACTTACTTCTCTCAATATATGTATTAAGTAATATACCGAATATATACTTCATGTATTAATTAAATAAATAACGCAATCGGATTAAACAGAGTCGCTCAGCGCGCTAAGAGTACGAGCCTCCGTTTTGCGTGACGTACTGATTAGAGAACGCTTTTCAGTCTAGGTTGCGAGAAAGTTAATTGGATGTTACGATTGGAGATATGCGATTCTGTTTTCACGGTTAACATGTTCCACGCAAAGATAATTTAAGTGAAGAAATAATAAACACATTCGCATCAAAAGGATACTTAAAAGATACTCGAAAGATTGGGAGATATAGAGGGATTTGAAGCATCACAATTTTTATATGAGTGTTTATGTTTAGATTTTATATATACCAGATTATTATACCAGATCGAAATGAATTTCTTTCGGGCATCTTCATAACGTCCTTCGGGGTATTATTTTTCTTCCGCTGGAAACACCTTCACGCCCGCTGAATGTCTTTCTCTCTTCGATCTTCATTCCCGACCGTCGTTTCCTACGTTAGGAAAAGAACAACGTATAGAGCGCGCCGCGCACGAGAAATCACGCGCGCGATGAAGGAACTTAATATTTAGGTCTGGCAACTCAAATGACTATTCCGTAACCGACCCGCGAGCCCGCGACATTCAACGTGCGAGACATTCGCGATTCGTGCGATCTCGATACGTAAATCCTGTTTTATTACTATGTACCTCGCTTCCTTCCGCCGACTCCTTCGTCCTTCACGATTGTCCTTTGACTTTCAATGATGTTCGAATGATTCCTCGAAATCCCTGCTCACATTGATCGACTGATTGTGATCTTTTCACGTCCTCCCCCGCTCCTTTTCTCCTGCTTCCATTCTTTTCTCTCGCCTTAAACAGATTGTCAAATTTATCCAAGAAAACGTAAGATCAAATCTTTGCGCTATCGGCTCATTGATATTGTTTGGCTTTTACACGTCGACGTTGTCACAAACTGGATGTCATCTTAAAGATATGTTGCGGTCCAAAGGAACGTCCCAAGCAGCTCTCTTCGTTCTCTCCAATGTTCGCCGGAGCTGCCTCGATCCGTGAGGATTCTTGACACAATCGACTGTCGACATTCAAACAATGACTCGAGGATCATTCAACCATCTCCTCCTCTTCTTTATCCGTGCTGGGCTAACAAACTTGAGCGTGCTCACTTTCGAGCTGAACGTGTGCGAACTTCCTCTCGTCCTTCTTCCTTCATATATTCGTTTTCCTCTCTCTCGATCTTTCTTCCTCACATTCGCACACGTTTCCCGTTGCTCCCTCCATTATTAGTATCTCTTTCTTCCTCCTTTCTCTTTCTGCTTTACCAAGCTGAAGGCGGATCCGGACACGAGCGTGCCACCACGTTACTGCTCAACTCGGATGCGGTAACGGGTGCCGAAGTGCGTCGGATCTCGATCGGTTTCGAGCCGGACGTAGGCGGCCGACCCAAAACCCCTTGACTATTTCACGATAAGTTTCGTTGATCCTCTGCGCAATCTTCCGCCTTCTTTAGCGAGCGCTTTAGCTTATCGACCAGTCGATTATGAAACTTGTTGAGAGAATTCGAGCTGCCGGTCTTCGGCGGCGACGTGCCCGTGCTCTTGCTCGGGCTCTGGAGAGAGCTCTGGGACGCCCTCGAGGATGTTCTCGAGAAATGCCGCGAGGTCAGCGGCACGGACCGATGCGCTGGCGAAGTGAGAAAATCGGAACCGGGGGAAGTCGACAACGACGGACCCTCCGACTTGGAACATTCGGATACCTACGATAAAAAAACATATGTTCTGGATTATGGTATACGGGGGGAAAACTGCCTTCAAAATTTTCCTTTCCTTTAAAATTTTCCCATACTGTAATGAAGAGATTGTTTTTAGCTATCACTTTCTTATCATGTGCATTATTGGCATTAAGTTTAGCTTAAGAGGTTTTTATAAGTAATATTTACATGTTTATTTGTCGATACAGTTGAAACGAATGATAATTATTAAAAGAAACAAATGCGTCATATTTCATTGAATTAAAATTATTACATTATCAGTTTGATGACTATTCTTGACTTTGTTCTCAAAGTGTTAAATGATTTATTTATATAATTTATCAACATGCACCGACGAATCGATTAATTGAACCATTAGCGAAACATTATTCTATCATCGTTATTTACAACTACAATCTTTGATCATGCGATTTGACTTTCAAATCTGTCAGCTTTCATCCAAATTCTATTCTAATACCCATCACGAAATCACCGAGTGTAATCATTGTCGCAATAATTTGACAGATTTCTCGTGTCCACTTCATCAGTCATTTGTTTGTCGCTTGTTACGCGAAAGGTGAAAGCTACGACGACACAACAAATTTTGCGAGACTTCTTTATTTAATACGCGCGAGTACCAGGGAAGAAATGAAATCCTATTAACCGAACATCCATCACCCTTTATCTTTTATCCAAATCAAAATATTATTTTTAAAAATCCGATTCAGACATTGGATAATTTCAATTAATATACAAAGGATTTAATTATACTCTTGTAATAACATTCTAAACTGAGAGAGAAAGACAGTTCATTCAACGGAATTAAAATTTATTTTTTATTCAGTATTATCATTAAATAAGACGTAATCAAGTAAACAAATTGAAAATACAAATTTTTATTAAATTTTTATATAAATTATAAAAATATCATATGTATAAAATATAATACTCTTACAAATAAATTCCATTATTCCAAGTAATTTTAATTTAATGTATTAAGAAATTATCTGACATGTATTAAAACTTTTCAAAATGATTCGAAGAGATAAATTCGGAGATTATTAATGATAACATACGATAAAATAGTTTACATGATTCACGCAATATTCATATCTATATTCGTATCTATACTGATAAAACGATAGAATAAAGGAATGCATCAGGAAGCGCCGAGTAATAATATTTTAACAACTAACCTGCAACTTCCTTTAATCAGCACATTTATCGTCCAAATATGTACACGTACCAAAGTCAAGAGAATCCCGTTCGTGAATCGCGATAACGGCGATAACTCTAACGAATGCGCAATTAATTCGTGAGAGAATACATGCTTCTCATTTCTTCGTATACAAACGTGCGATTCCCTTTCGATAATAGCGATATCATTTTTGACTAACTGATTAACAGGTTTACATTTTCGCGAAGGTCCTCGACCGCCGTGTCATCTTGAATTATTCAACGAAGTACGATAAAAATCTCTCGTATTATGATACGGAAAAAAAATATCCCGTGTGACGCATGCGTGAATATCTACGCGCTTAGACGTACGTGCCCTTTTCCACGTACGATTCACGTCGAACTTGCTCGACCACGTGCTCGTATTGTCATCACACTAGCAGACTAAGTAGCCGATTGGGTTAGATTTGTTTCGTTTGTAAGCTTCCTTCCTTTTACACATACACGGTTACAGCAAAGCGAGATCGAGTTACGATAGCTAGTTCACACAGTGATTCTCATGTCCTCTGAAGTAGATTTTATTATACCAATAGTTTATTAAGTTATTTAAACAGCCACTTCAGAACCTAAACTATTAAGAGTTTCCTTATTCTTTTTATTCACCATATATTAATTTTTTGAATAAAGAACAACATCTGTGTCCTTATAAAAATGTTAATAAAAATTTAATAAAGCGTTTTTAAAATTCTTCTTTGTTTTAGAAAGCTTTATATTTTCTAGAATTTGTTCTAAAATTGCTTAATTTGATGACATATTTTAGTTTCATTCTATAATTTCTATAAGATGCGATTTTATTTACTACGATATCATATAATAAATTATTTAAAATCCTCGAGAAGTATAATTCTTTTTATTCAAATATAATCTTTATTGTCACTGACTAGCTCTGTTTGCGGCTCCAACCTCACCGAATCTACTCTCGCTGTTGTATTACGTGCGGTTACGCAATCCATATATTCACAGGCGAAATGCGACGCAATGTGTATATGTGCGCAAGCGAAATTTGTCGTCTATAAGTGTTTCTCATTTAAATCTTACCACGACCCTTGATTCCTATTTATAAAGAACCTGTCATCGAAACGTTACGTGAGATAAAAATAGAAGTATTGGAAATAAGAACAACGATATCGATTATTCGTTGTGCTATCAATGTATAGAACAAATTCAGAACAGGTGTTTGAAAACTATTTGCCACAGTTTGTTTGTTTAAGATTCATTAAAGCTCCGAGTTTCACGTCGAACGTTGCAATGAATGAAGAAGTCTGTATATATAATCTCGTTTAACAATTAATATCTTGTGCACAATCTAAAGATTGTCAACAATAAGAACAAAGTTTTAAAATTGAAACACAAACATTGTAACAAATTGCAGGAATAATTAAATTAAAGTAATTAAATAATTACTTTGGAAAGAAATAATAATCCGACATATTAATTTAATATTACGATAATCAAATTCTGTAATTAAATATATTTTGATCATTTAATTATGATGTAGCAAGTATATGTTTCAATTACCATTTATTAACAACTTTCGGAATTAATGTAAATGCGATTTACAAAAATTTTGGAGCTTGAAATATTGTTGTCAAAATTTATGTAAACCCTAATATACAAATTTACATTTAAATGCAGAATTATTAACAAATTTCGCGAACATTTTTTAGTGGTTCTTCAATATAGCCCACGTAAACAAAAAGAAAAAGCTTTGCGAAAATATATGTGGTTAAAATTAAGTGTTGATACAATCGTGTTGTGATAATAAATGTTGAACAAATTTTAAAAAATTTTTTAAATTAAAAAAATGCGCAGTACACAAATTAACTTCGCATTATATAATCGGCAATGATTTCTCGTGAGATTGCGTTAATGTTCTGGCAGTAATAATCGTCTCGTACTGCGTACTTGTAACTTTCAATGTCACGTGCTCGAGTTGGCTCTAAATATCGACATGGAAGGACAAAGAGTTGATTAAAAATATCCCGTTCACGCGTTTTTATAACACATTATCCGTGACGGAAATTAACATTCTTCACTATGTATATTGTACGTATATGTTATAGATATATTTTTTCTATATTTATTCTATGTTAATAATTATTCTGATTTAATAACAATGCGTAACTGTCTAATAAATTAATTGTCAATAACTAATTAATCTTTATTTTGTCGAATTTGTATACATTACATTCAGATTACACACATATAATTTTTTTGTCACGTTATATGCATGGTAATATTTCAAATAATGTAAAAAAGACTTTAATTACATAATTATAATATTTATTAAAAATAACAAACAAGAATATAAATCAAAAGAATTAAAAGATTTTTAAATATTTCTAAGTATTTTATTTTTCTATCGCGCAACACACAGATAAACACGGCTGTACGAATTATTTCAAAACTATAATAATCGTTACCTGATTTTTTTATTTAATGAATAGAGAAAGAATTAAGAGCTAAATTGAGAGCCGTAATGAATGCATTTTTTACAAATCGCCGACTTTTGTCGCTTCAAATGTAGTAGGCCAAGTTCAATAAACAGCATCACGAAAATACCCAGAATAAAACCGAAGATTGCTTACATAAAATGAAAACAGTTATGTCACTTCGTCGCCTTGTAACTTGTAAATATTCTTTTCACAAGTACATGACTCTTGTCGTAATTACGCATTCCTGTTAAAGTTGTAATATTCCCGTAATAAAGTATTCTCTTCACGGCTGACGAATTATGAAATTATGTCATTCTTGCGCGAGTCTTTTCAAGGAGTCCAATTTTGTATTTATACTGATTACATACTTGAAAAGAGTATTGATCTTATAGATAGTATAGATTTATAATTTAAAATTTAATGTTTTTTAATATTATATTTAATTTTAATTATATTTAATCTTAATTCAGAATTTCACTGAAAATTGAGAAAAATCTTGAGAAAACAGGAAATGGCTTAGACGTCTAACGTATTATGCAACAACATTAGGTAACAACAAAATGGTTATTATCAGCAAAGTTATTACTTCACAAAACAGCGTAGAAAAGAACTAAATATGAGAGAACTTAAAATATGAGCATAAAAATGGAAAAACTTGTTTGAAAATAAGACACTCGCTACAGTGAGTTATTACGAACTATGTGACCGGTGAATATTTAAATATGGATTCTCAATGTCGGAACATATTTACTGATTTAAACTAGCAACATAATATATGACATATCGTAAATAACAATTTCGGGAAATCCAAGTGTTTTATCCAAATTTTATCAACATTGATAAACGAGCTTTCAATAGATTTGATCATTAATTTTGATTGTCACCAAAATTAAATATAAATTTATACACTACCACACTTTATTATGTATTATGCGATTATAGAATGAATGGAATGACAGATAAGAGACTTTCGACGATTAAGAATCCGTACGAGTATTCACCGCACGATACATTGCAAAATCAACTGATTAAAGCTTGTGCAATATCACGTCACAGATATAAAGTATTCTATAAACCTCTTTAGGGACGTCTGTATTCATTAGAAATGATTTAACAAAACTTATTTCACTTCCACGTGTAAATCTGATAACTACTATAATGTCACAACCTCTTAATTTAGCTCAACATTACTTAAATTACTTTAATCTTGAATTAAATTTATATCATAAAAATAAATCTGTTTAAAATCATTTAAAAATTATTCATAGCTAAATCGAGATAATTAATGTGCTGCCATCATTTCGTTTATTCGTTCTCTGATATTTAATATTACTCACTCATACTTTGAATTTAAAATATCTCCGTCTAGGAAACATGTTCGTTAAAAATATTAATTGAAATGTTATTCGAATAAGACGAAGTAATAAGTGACATAAGAAAATACTAAAAATATTATTATTATTAAACATAGCCCGAGCTTCTCATACGTCTATTGGAGCAATAATAATTATGATAATTCCGTATAACATTAAATACAGAACTGTATTTACTCTCGTTTTTTAATATTTGTAATTGCCACTGTTAATGTAATCGTCACTGTTACTGTAAATTTATTTCATATGTAAATAAGTACAAAAGCCACAATGCCATAAGCGATATTTGCGATAACATTTACGAAAACGCAAAACTACATACAGCATGCAATTCGACATTATGCGCATAACTGCCTTCGTCGTGATAAAAATAAACTTCTAGCCGGCGCATATTTATCCGCCAAGACACGTGGTTCCGATCGTCACCTATTATTGACTGTGCTTGTTCAGCGCCTGCAAATACAATTTCGTCGGATATTTAATGACGTCAAGAAGAAACCGGTTCCGAGTGCAGCGAGTTAATCTTTTATGGCAACGATTTCACGAGAAAAAAAAGATCCGACTTTTTCAGAGCTATTTTATCGACGAACGCCGGCGCGAAGAGAACAATCGTTGCAAGCTACGAATATGATCAATCGCGTAAAAAAAAAGAATTAAATCTATCCTTGAGGCAGAAGAAGCTATCAAATTCCACAACGGCACATATCGCACTTTCTCACAATAACAATTTTTATGGTAAATTTCAAGATAACCACTCTTTAATGTATAAAAACTCAAGAAATTTAACTTAATATTGAAAATAAAAAAAATAACTCTTCCGAGTTTAAAACATCTCAAATAAATTGCTACGGAAGCTTGTTTTTTAAACTCAGATTAATTACACGTCAACGAAATTTAATTCGAGACGCGCGTATTACCGTAATTCGGAATTAATTCTTCGTACTCTCAATTTCCTATCTTGATGTGAAGACTTTTTCATTCTGTATTTAAAGATAACGCACACAAAACATGTAAAACTGCATACACATTACAAAAACGTAACAAGGTATTGAGACAAATCTAAAAGTGTATATATATATATATACACACACACCATACATACACGCACACACAAAGTGTCCGTGAGATTTTGTAGCACGTGTGTATCTTATCGATGAATTTGGATTTAACTATTTGACAAAAACTGAGTTTACATAAAATTTTGCATCTCAACTGCTTCAAGCTTAAATCTTAATTTGATGATTTGAATCGAAATCTAATAATCAATCTTCATAATCAATATTATAAATCATAGTATAAGTCATTTCTAAAAAATTAATTTCATTTTAAATTAATTTTATAATTTTTTGAAATTTATAGTTTTTTGCGAGATATTTATATATCGCCGGAATTTGTATTATGTGTACATAATTACAATAAAATTGCAACATCATATAAATATTATTTATAAGAAAAGCGTTATTTTGGAACAAAAGGATGGCAAAACTTAAATCACAAGTAACTCTTGTAGCTCCAAGGAAATCGATTCTCTATTTATAAATAAAAAAATAATTCTGTTCAAATCAATAGAAATAAATAAAACAATCAGTTATACATGTCCCCACATTTTCCCTTTATATCCTTATTACACACATTATCAATTATATCTTTAACATATATACCTAAATATTTAAATATTTAACATATACCTAAATATTTTCTTTCAATAAATACTGATATATATATACCTGTAATATTTGGAAAACACTTAAACGTATAGATATTGATATCTCTGAAGCTACAAGAATTAAATAAGGCGTTTATTTTGAACGGAACAACAAATTTGATAACAGCTGTTGAAACAGCAGTTTTCTCTTGTATAGATATCTAATCTCCTATTTCTATAATCGTATAGCACGACAGAATCCGTTTTCAAAATAAACACCTCGAGCAGGTTGAAAACACGA
The DNA here is from genome assembly GCA_901521435.1 of Crematogaster levior. Taxonomy (NCBI): domain Eukaryota; kingdom Metazoa; phylum Arthropoda; class Insecta; order Hymenoptera; family Formicidae; genus Crematogaster; species Crematogaster levior. Next base: position 819,947 of record CABEGB010000625.1, read on the forward strand.
AAGACACGCCGCGTAAAACTGAGACAACCGATTACCATGAGAATGGAGACGGAAGGACGATCGGACGTGCCGCACTTTGCAAGACGGTTGTGTCGGCTGGTTCGCCAGACCTGCGGAAAAATCGTACGTGCAATGGCGGCACTTTTTTCCAATTTCTCGTCTCCGTTGTCCTTTCGTCATCCCACAATTTTGCAAAGATCGACGGAGACCTCGCGCAATTCTTTCGCATCGATCGCAATCTCAAAACTGTGCACAAGACCCGATAAAAAAATATGTTCGTAACGATTTTCTTCAGAGTGCATAAAAAGACGTCATTTTCCACGTCAAACGCGTTTTTTTCAGCTTTTGCGCTGGTCATATGCGCGATGACGCATCGAAACGGCGCCAGCATTATTAAAAGTCACCGTCTCTTTTGTAAACGGTGTCTCTCCAATACACGTGTATGTAGAAAATGTATATTTTCAGGAAAGAGATTGTCTTGTAAACTGGTCTTTCTGTCCCTCGTATGTTATTGTCGATAAGCGATTAAAGTAATATACGTACATAACAATGTATAAAGACGTGTAATTACGTCACAACAATGCTGTCGACACGAACTGGATTATTTCTACATCTGTTATCTAAATCCGCTATGCTGTTTTGTAAATTAAAATCATATTGGAGAGTTTTAAAATTTTATAACGCGTTGAAACAATCACGCACGAGAATTAATGTTTATCAATATCCGATCTGGTTTTAGCAACTTATATCGCTGTATTGTGTAACGTTTCGTGCGATACCAATGAAGAGATTAAACTCCCATTTCGATACGAAACGAAAAAAGTCGTGCACAGTTATGTACAATTTAAATGTACATATAACTTCTTTCACTTTGTCTAATTATTTTTGTATATTATACACAATATTAAAATTTGTATTATAATTTTTCGAAAAATCATCTTCGCATTTTTTAACATTAAATACATTGCCAATAATGCACATGATTGCCTACTTAAATAATGTTTTATGTTCGGCGTGGCGTTTTCCAATTAGCGCTTCGCAAAACGATAGCGACAACATTTGTTAAACTTTTAGCAATTTTATATTCTTTAAGAGAGAATTTTACCTGTTGTGCATCCAATATTAATTTCGTTTTACATTTCTTACTTCATATCGCAAATAGAGCACGGAAATTCAAACATTTAAATGATAATAATAAAGATGTGTGCACGTTTTAATGATCTCGGCAATTTTCCACCTGCCTATTTATATTAATTAAGAAAGCGTTCGGTCATTCGAAGCGTATTTGAAGAAACGCCGCACCACATGAGGTAAAATCAGCGATAACAACTTACCTTCCGGCTGCGACAGGCCTGCGGATTCGAACACTCGGATGACCGCCGACTCCGATTAGTCTTATAAATATCCCATTCGTTTTTCACCACAGGCATCATAAAAGCCATCTCGTCAGCTTTTATTGTCTCGTCTCCGTTTCACACGTCGTCTGCTCGACCGTCCCTCTTTCAATATATATCTCTCGCTCTCTCTCTCGCTCTTTGTCTCGTAACTTCTCGAATTTCTCGTAACGTCTAGAAAGTTTTAACACCGGTTCTCGTCACGTGAGAATAAGAGAAAAGGCCAATCTTAATCACTGACGTGTCGGTAGCTCCTGCAGATGATCTCGCCCGCGATCTCTCGTTAGGATTCTCGCCGCCGATTCGCGATCGCACAATTCTGCTTCGTGATTAATCACGATCGATGTCGATTCGCATTGACGACTGGAGATGCTGACGACGACCAGGTTACGTCCGGCAGATCAAACTGGAAAACTTCATACACGTTGCGCTCGCACAAGTGCGATGTACTCGATATATGCGTTTCTTTCTTTTGCTTGTCGGTTTTGTTTCTGTCTACGACGTATCGCCTATTCCGGCAATCCGTTCCTGAACTCACGTCCGTACAATGTGGTAGCCCGCTACAGAATAAGCACGCCGGTCCGCGTGTGGATAAGCGAGGGCAAGTCGTGGCGAAAGTGGGGACGGACGAGCGCATCCATTGGCTGCTGTTGAGGCGGGACACCTACGTCACGACGTTACCATTGATTTTTCAATGTTGATACACACCGCGGCGTGTGGATGGTGACGTGCTGGATTGAATTTTTGGCGGCGCGCTGCCGCGCACGACGTGTCGTCTCGCGCGTAGACGCGCTGGAGCGTCTCGTGCATACGTGCGCGGCGCGGGGTAGATTCATTAAATGTCCCAGGATCGGAATCCCGGGGGATCCGGGGGCGCGAGAAAGTCACGATTGCACCGACCGCACTCGGCGCCGATCAGCTGTTAACAATGGATCTCAAAAATGTACTCACGTCTTAAACCAATGGCACACGATAGTATTTTGCCTACTAGATTTCTTACGAGAGCCAAAGAAGAATGCAGAATTTTAGATCAGGTGATTTAAAGCTTGATCCTAATTGGCCCTTGTAAACAAATCAGTGGACAAAATCGTATCGTGTGACTTTACTTGAGTTTTCAGCGAACGATATCGCTCGTTAGTCCTTAATTTTCAACATAAACACACATAAACATTTTATCAAGTTTCACACATATGCAAAAATTTAATTTATATTATTTATGTTAAATCAAAATTATGTTAAATTATTTCATTTATGTTAAATCAAAAAGTACACTTGACTTTTGTAAATAGTTTTGTTAATTATGTAACATAAATTTGTGATAAAAGATTTGAAATAAATTGAAATATCTATATGTATGTATTTCGATATTGGAGCATTAAATGCTGAGTAAAGCACTTTAAATATTCTAAAATACTCTCTTATTATGTTTGTTTTATTTTAACTTCTGAAAATGGTAGATCAAACCAAAATATATTATTAAAACTATATTTTACCAGTAAAGCGTAATAATAATTTGGTAAATTTAACTTTTAATGTTAAACTTTAATGTTAACTTTTATTGTGGCCGCAAATAAACTTTTATATTTTACTATAAAAACACTTTTTGCAATATATTAATAATAAATAAAATACTGTGGCGAAAAGCCTAAGTATAATAAATAATTCGACAAACGTAGATAAGGGGGGGGGGGGGTAAATAAAGTATTAATTTTAGTAGTAAAGAAAAGAAAAAGAGAAGAAATTAAGATAAAAATTTTATCCTCTAAGATAAAATATTCGCGCAACAAATAATATAGCAATAAACATTCAAAAATTAGAAGAAAGAAACTAAAGTATATTTTATACATATAAAGTGCATGTGTGATATGAATAGCACAATTAATATAATTATACATACATATTCTAATGCAGAAACTATCAATAGTATATATATAAACGCTTTATATGAACGTGAATGTCGATTAGTCGTAAAGTAATTTGATATAAAAGTGCAGAAAAGCGATAGTTACCGATAAGAAACGATGAATCAACACGCAAAGAATGCAGAAACAACGTGAGAATTATAATTTAACTTATAAACAGAAATTCTTTTGTAGAATACGCAAAGTTTTTCTACTCTAAATTGAATCTTAATACAGCGTATCTTAAATTAAAAAATTTAATTTGTTTAAATAAATGTATATAAATACACGATAAATGGGTTAATATACAAGAAAATTAAAGAGCAATCTAAAAAAAAAGTTACCTTTCGTTCTTAAATAAGAAAAGGATAATTTTTCTTGGTGACACGGAGTACAAAATGTCACAGAGCAAATATACGCGTGGGATATAATGCTATACTCATGCTACATTATTTAACACAGTTCGCAATTTATCTGGATACGATCTAGACAAATACGATGTCATAAAAAGTAAGATGAAAAGTTAGTCGGATGTTCTGAAGAAAATTGTTATTGATACGATTGATTTGTCCTTGACTTTTCCCAGTGGGAAAACGTGATCTGCTCAGGGTTAACTTTAAAAAATAAATGGGAAGTGAGACAGAAGAGTTTCGTTATTATGTTTTTGTTATTATTTTGCCATGACTTTGCTGTTGAAATATTTATAATTTTGAAAATGAATTGAATTGATTTTGTGACGTATGTAATTATTAAAAATGACGTATCTGTCTTGCGTCTTTGTAAAGTCTTAGTTCACATTGCAATTGAAATAATAATGCTCTAGTAAACATCCAGTTACGCGAGAAAAAGAATTATTATTTTGTAAGCCTTAAAAACAAATAATGTATAAATCTCCGAACGTATCTTTGTAACGATAACATTATAATAATACTATTGACTATTAATTAGCAACTTTCAGCTGACGAAATTAATTTCGCTGGTTTAACGAACGAAACTTTCAGCGACTGTATGCATCAGCAAATTAATCATTAACGTTAGATAAACATATGTTCTGACGCTAACAAACTTCATATTAATAATTAGCAGCTCTTGAAATTGCTCTCATGACAAGTTAATGTGAATATATTCTATTTGAAGAAATATTATTTTATCTTGATAAACATATATTTTCGAGTAAATATTTGTTTTTAAATCTTTAGAAAAATAGTTCAGTAACTCGTCTCGATATCGCGTAGGAATGAATAAATACAAAAAATTATTTACGGATTGCGCAATTTTGTCGCCTCGTGGTCGTTTCTTCGACTGCGAGATAAAATCACATCTGTTATAACAAGTGGACGTTATATTATTTTATTGCGCGTCGGAAATGGATTCGATTCACCTAAACTGTTGAAATATGGTCCTCTGACAATATATAACACACAACAGGAATCGGAAATCAATATTTTATCTACACTTTCTCTTTGCATCGCAGTTATGGTTTGCAATGTATATATACCATGAAAAACATGCGCAAACAATACCGTAATGCCATTCACAGTTTCTGTGAATAATCCTGTTAAAAAATATGTGTTCTTACGTTATATGCACATCAGCATTGTGGAAACAAAATGAAAATCCCAACAAGAAACCTGCTGGTTTGTGATTCTATTTATTGTGCAACATGCAACATTTATAAACATTTAAATAGATTTCATATATTACTAAAATATTGGTAAAAAATCAATATCATCGGATGAATAGAATTTCAAGTTGATTACCAACACATGATAATCTGAAGACTCCCTGCCAGATATATTATCAATTGACTGCGATTTTATCAATGTTAAATAACGAAACTTGTGTTACCAATCATCGATAGGATCAAGTGTGATGAATTTAATTCAATCTAATAAAAAAAAAGATCGATATATTGTTAATTTATAATAGAAACTAATCGGAAAATAATGTTTTATCTTTAGCTACGTGAGTAGCATTATTGTAATTTCAAACAATATAATTAAGTTACATAAAGCACAGTAATTAAGAAATTAAACGCTTCTGTACACTTTTCGTAAACAAATATTTTTTAGTTGCAAAATTAAAATATAATCAATTCCAATATATTTTCGCTCGTCTGAAATTAATTTACGATGCGAAATATTTGATTTATTGTACTCTTTCTCTCCAATGTATTATTTATCCTTTTTTTATCACAAAATAACTAAAACATTCAACATATTTGTTGAACTTTTAACACTTAAAAAGGAAAATATAGGAAAGTAGCAATAATAAAAGAGAGTTACGCCTCCTTCAAAATACAATATATTTTTAATAAGTTTCTTTGTCTGCCATCATAAATGCCATCATAAATGATTCGTTTATACCAATCGTTCTTCGAAGTTTTATTATTTAAACACTGCTCGTCGTGGCATTATCAAATCATATCGCAAGAGTATTATAAAAATCGGACTGCCTGACGATACTTATTTCGCCGAGACGGCTTTCGTGAGGAGAATGAGTGATGCATTCAACCCCCCATATCGATTTTTCCAGAGTTACTCTGGAGACCGTCCGGCTTGCTGCTTAAGTGTCTCCTAGTTACCCATGAAACGCAGAAGAAACAAGGAAGCGTCCGTGGCTTTTTATTAAACTAAAGAATACACAACTTTCGTTGTAAGTAACTGTGACATTAAGAGAATAAATAGTAAGTACAAGAAACCGTGAAGATTTGTGTGAAAGTACTAATTGGCAAGCTTCCACTGTCCTCATTTTGCTAATAAATAAAGTAGATCCAATAACGTAGATACATTATTCGTAACATAAATTGTCGTGCATCTAGTATTCAAAATATATAATTCACGATATAAAGAAAACTACCGCTTATAATACTGATTTTTAACTCTCCGAGAGTTTCCAATTTCCTTAGCGTATAAAAGAACACAGTTACTGTAAAATCGCTACGTCGAGTGTTTCAGGAAAAAAAATGAGTACAGGGTCGCTATCAATAGTAGGTATATCATAAATCACTACAAGAGGCAACGAGAAGTCGATGACTGCTAAGTTCCATTTTTACACAATTTGTCATACCTAGTGTTTAAAAAAAAGCATTCATCGCTGACGTCGAATGTATGAGACGTATCGTGAACACAATGCATGCTAAATCACTATTGCTGACGTAGCAAAGGGTCAATGATCAATAACACGGGGGTGAATCTGACAATCAAGTGTGCCAAAGTCGTTCCGCATGATTAAGCAGTACGGATGCGCCGACACGATCCCGATGGTGTGTTAAACCCCTTAAAGGGCTGCGCACGGAAATAGTGGGGCGTCTTTAGTAGGACACGGACATCGTGCTATGTATCTTCAGGCCGGCTATATACAGTCCTGTTTCACTAACACGCCGGCCGCGTGCAACGGTTCGCGCGATCGTCTGAACCGACGCCAGATCGTCGATCGATCGTCCCTCCCAGCCGCCCGTGGATCGAGCGGCAAGCGACAACCCGATCGCTTCCAGTCGGCGATCATCCTCGGCGCGGTCGCGTAACACTTGGACGGAACGGTTGACGATTTTCCAGATGCAATCTTAACGATCGTTCGGAAATTGCGATTCCAGCCGCGGAAGATTTGGGATCGATACTAATTGACGACGGGTGCATCCTCGATGGTGATCGATCGTCGCAAACAGCAAACGATCGAGCGAATGAAGAACGGATGAGGAGATTTTCACTGAATACAATGAATAAGTGAGACGAGAAGAATATTGTGGAACATGAAGAGATACTAGTATGCTCCGGTAGAAACGTATATTCATAATAACGGAAGAAGAAGAGGAGAATGACACGAAGAGAGGAGTTGGATCGAAAATCTCGATGAGCGTCATCGCATTGTGATTTGTTTACGACTACGTGATAAAGATCGATAATATGAAAAATGGTGTTTGATGCGATGTGCGAAGAGCAGAGGAAGCAATTCTTCAGGCAGAGCTATGGCGCTCATTTACCCGGGTAAGTGTGGTCCACTGACAGTTTTCAATCTGCAATTAATTCGCGACTACAAAACACTTCTCTTCTATTCATCGATCCTTGCAACTCGTTTATTACAAAACTGTTAAAGACTTACTTGGTTCTAATCTATATCCATATCTCGTAGAAAAATTTACCTTGTCATATTGAATTCATATTGAAAATATTAAAATATTCTCGAAAGGCACGCGCGAATGATTTGATACTTTAAACAAACGCAAAAGCAAGATACAGATCAGAAAGTGATGAGCCATTCAATATATTTAGGAAACAATGCAGCGTCGCTTTTAAATGATAAAAACTTTGTGATCTTTTCGCTAAATTTAGTGTTTAAGAATTAAAAGAATCTAATTGAATTTACGGTTTCATTAACAGGTACTAAATGTCTCGTTAGCTTCATTACTATTGCGTAATGCATGCAGATGTGTCGAAAAAAGAAGTTCGCAATTAAACAGATGTTATGGTATATGATAATATTGTACATGCATAATAAATTTTTAATTGATCACTGAAGTCTATTAAATATAAATAATCTTTTTACAAATATAAATATTGTTAATTAAAAAATTGGGAATCTTATTTTTATCTCACTTTCTCTTATCTTTTTTTTTATTTTCCCATTTGTTATATATATTTATATATATTTATTATAAGTGAAAGTGTCATAAAAGTGTAAAAAAACTTGCCCTATTTTTTACGTGAATATATATAATCTCATTTGTAGTAGAAAGTTTCTACATTTATTTGTTATTAAAAACGTGATGAAAAGCATGCTGTAAAATAATACGCTTCTCAGGAGAAAACGATTCCTAATTAACATATAAAGAACAATGAATAATGTATAAATCTATAGACTCATTTTTACTTAAAAATATAATCGGACAGTGGTAATAATTAAATTTATAAAACATTAGGTGTGTGTCTGTGCAATCGTAAGAACTCTGTTAAATTGGATGACATTAATATAATGGTATTATTGTTTCTTCGAAGAAAGTTTAACTTATCTTATAATTGGCTTTTGTGTTGTATGTGTGTAGTAACGGTATCATAACTTTTCGTACGAGCAATTCGTATTAAGTAGACATTAGTATGAATATATAGATGGAATATTTAATACTCACATACATTCTCACATATACAATATTTATATTTATATTGTACATGTTACAAATAACATATTAATAATTATTAAAAATGTGAACAAAAAAATTGAACTCGATAAAATTCTCAATTCAAATCTCGGCGTTGCAAATGTGAAAAAATAATCTCCATATTTAATAGCAATGCAAACAAATAATTTAATTCAGGTAATTAACTATAAAAAGTCAAGTAAATTAATATTACGAATGTCCACAAATATTGTTAATTGAAAAATTTGGAATTTTTTAAATTAATTGTGGCGAAAGTTTCAGAAATTTATTGTAATCTCCATCTTTATTTTTCCAAATTATTTTTCTTGACTATGCTTTTTCAAATCCAATAATTTTTTTTTACTTTGCACGAAATGCTTTGCATCTATAGCATCAAAAATTTGAATTTATTGGAATGATACTTAATGTGACAACCTACAAAACGCGTTTAGTTTCTATAAACTTGACAAAAAAGCAGAAAGCGTGAAATTGATTCCGCAAGGAAACCGCATCTGATCGAAGAATTTACAACGAAATCATGTCTGCAAATCATCTGTTTTGCACGAGATCGGATCTAAATGTTTTTTCCTCGTGAATAACGATTCTAAGCGATCTAATTCTAAACGATTCAGTGAATCGCTTATCTTAAATCGAACAGAAACCGCAGAAACAGTATTTAAACCACTGATGAAGCCTATTGATATTGGCTATAATATCAAATAATTAGACATTAAATTTGAAAGTTATATAACAGTATTTTAAAAGTATTTAAATTAAATTAAAAATAAATCTAAAGGTAATACATAATATATAATATATTGTTAATTATGAGTTTGAAAATGAATATTAGACTATTAGAAAATATGAGACTAAAATTATAAAATGAGAAACTTCTGAAATCTCTATCGCAATAAATAAAAATAAAACTTAAAATTTCTAAATTAGCAATATTTTAATTTACAATTTTTGAAGATTAAAGCGTTCCACAAATGTTAATATTAATTTGACCTAAATCTAAAATTTTTCGTATTATAAAATTTCAACAATGTTGTAAAAAGAATCTTCATGGGCTATATTAAATATAATGCGGAACACTTAAAGTAAGATTCTCTTTTATCTAAAAATGTATGTTTATTTAATATTCAATCAATTCAACGTAATATATTATAAAACTATTATAAAAATATAATCTTGAATATATTCACTAATATGTACATATGAAAGTATGCATTTAAAAATCAACTGTAAAGTGGTCTCTCTCATAATGTATATATTGCATCTAATGCATTATACATTCGCAATATTTACTGATCGCACGGATGGGAAAATCGAAGTGGCACACGTGTCCGACGTCGAGATTATCAGATTCGGATCTAGATTACCGAATGACCCTCCGAGGAACATCCATTCCCAAAGTATTGACCTCAAAGTCGCGCAAGGGACGAAAGCACTGGTACCGCGGTTGGTACCGTGCCAATTTACACCCCCACATCCCCACGAAGCTATATCACGCGCAAACTACCCTTCTGTACGGCGAATCACCTCGAACTATTTATCGTGATTTACCCTAGCTCCGGCATATCGATCCGAGTGAGAAAAGACGTGAATCGAAACCGACGCGACGGTTGCTCGAGAGAGCTATCCGAGAGAAATAGAAACTCCCAGTTAACTCTTTCTACCAGATCTCTGCTACCTTTCTCGTTACGACAAAAATGGGTAGCAAGAAATGACTGATAGCGAGCAAGTAGGTTATCGACAACCTCTCTAATTTTTCTCTTTTTGCAAAAAGATCTAGTTTTCATTTTTCAAGCACAGAAAGTATTTAACAAACACTTTGATTTTTAATAATAGTCTCTTGGACCAATCTTTTCTTGGAATATTTATGATACTAGTGACGTTTAAATTATAAAAGAGACAGAAAAGACTTTTCTCAAAGAAACACTCTTTTAGAGGTACAATGAGAAAGAAATAATCTGTGCACTTAAATGCAAAGAGTACAAGTCGTACAAGCGACAAGCCAAACGATTTGCTAGATACTGACCTCGCTTCCCTGACACTGATCTTGCATTATGGTTACGGTAAGATGGTTCAACGACCCAGATACGATTTATCTTAATAGCGGAGCTGGGATTCGCGACAACCGTGTAGGAGTGACTTCGGCTGGTTATCCCACCGTGACCGCTATAAAGTGAAGGCTCGATTTACTGGGTCACCGGTAGTCCGCTTTTACGGTTCTGCGATTAAGTACTTTATTTAGGGATCGGCCGTGAACGTACTATTCTCTCAAATATATTTAAAACGATGTCCACAATCGACCAATTGTTTCAAATTTCCGGTAAAATCCAGGTAAAACATTTCTGAGAAGATTCGCGATAAAATAATTAAAGTATGCTTTATTCTTTTAACCAATGCATATATGTTATATATGTATTGGTGCCTTTTTTACTTCAATCAAAGATTCACCAATCGATCTCGATTCCTCTGAAAATCATGCTATTTTAATTATTCACGGTATACTTAATACAGAAGTTACAAGCTAGACAAGTATACCTCGCGTGTCACGTTTCTTTTTCTCGGAATATGCATACTTTGTTGTATCCTACACTGTCGCAATGAGTATAACAATGTAACGAATATAGATCTATGAAGAAGTCCCCGTGCATATGTACATATGTCGCGCAAGATGTCTAAGGACACACTTCACCAGGCAGAAAAACGCCTATAACACATTCGCGTAATAGATCACAATTTTGCATGCTATCGTCCAGTATATTTCCTTAGCATATTTTGCCATGCAAAAGTGGACTGCAAATTAATCTTGCATCAAATATAATATATTTACATACTAGATCTGTCATGCTCTGTAACCGTGAAACAACGTATTGTAATATTAACACGGTCGTTTATGTAAAAACCACGATTTCTCTAGATTTTGAAATCATGGATTTCTAGAATGTGCAGTGTTATTATCTAAATTTATCATCTTTCAAAATTCATTCCATATCATCTTTACTATTTGTGTACTTTTAGATACACGGGTCACTGTCCCACTCTCAAATTTCGAGTTGGAAAGAGATTCGGAGCGAATACGGAAGAAATAATGAAGGTAAGAAGAAAAGATTACAATAGATATTATCGAAAGATTACAATAGAGATTAGTTAAATTGTAAAAATAAGAGAGTCATACTTATTTGTAGAGAAAAAAAATTGTAAAATATTACAGATATAATAAAATTGTGCACTTCGAAGTTTAATTTTATATTATGTGCTGTCACAGGAATTGCTGGAAAAAAAGATTCTTAAGGCTGGACCATATAGGCCAAATTCCGGTAGAGAAGCGGAGTTACCAACTCTTCAGGATAAAGAGATCAGAAGAGATTGGAATAACGAAGCTGGATCGTACAAAGCACCTCCGTATATTCTAGGATATACCGGTAAGAGAGAATATTCCTTCAAATATCTTTTTAATCGCAAAATAATTTTTCTTAATTGTTTAATTAATTAATTGTTAAAGTCCAGAGATGTCAACATAGCTACGGAATTATTTCATAAAAAGTTTTAAAATGAAGCTTCTAGATTATAAAAAGAGATCAAAACATTCTCTTTTTTAACTTTTTAATTTACAGACCTTATATTTAATTTCACATCTTAATCAATTAATTATCAGAATGATTAATTATACATTTTGAAAATTTGGGACATGTGTGATGTTGCTTTGTCAAGTTTCTCTCTGCTACAAAAGAATCATGTCGGCTCAATAACAATTCAAAATAGAAATTGGCGATTAAGATCCTATATCGCCTCAAAATGTTAACGTAGATTGCTTCGATACGACCTTCAATGCACGCGATTAGTGAGCGCTAATCGACCTAAATCGTTTGTAATTAGCAGTTCGCGTATTGTACCGCGCGCACGGTAGAACGTTTAATCATATAGTCTCAATCCTGAGGGTATACCTACATATTACGTATATATTTCTCCTTTTTTACGCTTTCTTTCCATATATGTATATAAAATATATCAAATAAAATATATCAAATAAAATATATCTTAAAAATTTGTGCTTTTATACTTAATGTCATCGAAAAAAAAGATTTTTATATACATATCTTTCTCCGCAAATTTATTGCTTCAAAAGTGGGATAAATAAATAATCACTCACCGGTACGATGCGCAGCAGCGGAGGTGATGTAATATAATCTGTAATTAAAATGCAAAATATTAAAAATAGTATCAAAAAAATAATTAACATTTTATGAAATAATTATCTCTAACAAATATCCAACAAAGAAATTACATAATCATTAAAAACAAAGTATTCCTTTATACTAGCTCTCATAAATAAAATTCTTTTACTTTTATAATTCAAATAATTTGATAAACATTGAAGTTATAAATACTAAAAAATTACATGCATCTATTCATGAATGTTAATTATAAGTTAATTTATAATTATTAATTTAATTAGCATAAGTTAATTATAATTATTTTGTAAACATTTTGTTATGAGAATCTCAAGATAAAATATACACGTTATATCTTGCGAGAATGTGAAACAGCGCAAACAATTATTTTCATAGATAACAAGAACTTGTTTTAAGTTACAAAATTATGCTTACCCACGGTTGCCCCGCCGTTGCCCGACGCCTCCCCGAGCCACCTCTCTTTTGTTCTGCTTCTTCATGGCACAGCATTCGCACTTCAGCACAAAACACACCCACAACGTCACTCGCGATAATAACAATGGATTACGTTCGCGCACGCACCATTAACAAACATAATCACGATCGCACGACACTCTGCACGGCACTCCCGAAATCATGGATGATCATTTTCTTAATTGACGCTTACTTCACTACGTGACGAAGGCAGGAGCACGATCCGCTAAAGAGACGCGCACCTAAATTCACTCCATTCTGCGTGACGTCACACCTGTTAACACCAAGGGGCACGTAATCGCATTTTTCGGGACGATTACCGCCTCCCGTTGCAGCGATCTAATTACGACACATTATAACGCACGCACGAAAATAGATTCACATAGACGAGTCAGAATTGGAGTCAGAATGAAGGCAGATATCCGCAGGGTACGCGAAATGGCCTCGGCCCACCGGACGAATCAATCATTTCGAGCGAAGGGATCTCGCGAAATACGCATCTCAGAAAGTCGACGAACACCAAATCTAATCTTAATTAAGACTAGCTTAATCACGGTCGTACTTACGCACTCGGCTTACTTGTTAAACGTGTCGCGACTCACGACGCTCCATCGCTCCCGCAACCGATCCATCCCGCGCGACCACAATCCACCGCGACGTTTCCCTAATAACTGAAAATTTTAAAAGTGTAACTTCGCCAATAACTTCACGCCGATATAGCGCGATATGGCGCGAATGACTAATTGAGTACTATTTGAAAACACACGCTCGAGAAGTATTAAACGCGTATAAATTTTGCGTTATTAATATTTTGCAATGTTAATAAATGTATATTATTAATAAATAATCGACGTAGAAGATCCTTTTGTGCCTTACTTCATTCAGCAATTCGTGAATTACTCTCGACCGCTTGAAAGTAGGCAAATTACATTTGATTCGGCGGAAAATTCGAAACGTTCGCGTCTAAGAGAAAAACACATAATTACAGATATAATTATTGTAACGAAGCAATAAATCGCAGGAAATATACGTGATCGATAAATTATGATAAAAGTATGGTATTTAATTTCACTTCTTAATTTATTTAAATTAAAAATTATGTATGTTTCGAAATGATTTTTGTTTTGCTTCTGCACTCAACGAAGTTGCAATTATCCGATGAGACTTGATATCGAAAATTAATCCAACATGAGCTGCATAAAAAATATAATACACAGGTGAAAGACACATTTAGATATTTTATTTAGTAATATTTATGTCTCAAGTTGCAGAATTAACTTAAGAAATACTTAAAAGATAAAAAACACATTTTTTTTTCTTATTTCTTACTGAGATTATGCTTTATTAATATAAAGATATTAATAATATAAAGATCCTAAATACTAATACAATTACAATCAATAATAACTGATTATTAATAATTAATACTAATTATAATAATATTAATAATTATTTTATTACAATTACTTTATAATACTATTATAAACTACATATCATACAATTATAATAAAATTATAATATTATACTGTTAGAAAATTCTATTATACTATTATATATAATATAACATAAAGATTAGTATAGAGTTTAACGCTTCTTATATGATGCATTATATCATATATGAAGGAATTTATATTTGACACTGTCTTGACAGGATATATTCCCGGCTTCAACAGTAAGTTTGGCCTATCCTTCATGAAAGCCGTGGAAGCCGGTGCCAAAGAATGGCACGAGACGCAAATGAAGTTGAGAGCGCAACGAGATGCGATGAGGGCTCATGCTGAGCGGACGGATCCAAGAAATCTTCTATCCCGAGCGAGGACAGATAATGTGGACATTGAAATCGATCACGGTCATGATAAAGACAGAAGGACCTATGGTACTTATATTACTTATATTGCTTGTTTCTGATTTAATCTAACAATGTAACAACATATTGTTTTATTCCAAAAACCATTAATTAATAATTTATTTCCAAACGCTAAACTAAACAATGTAAATAAAAGAAATAAAGATTCATCCACACTTTGTTAAAATTAAATGTTAAAATAAATTGTACAAAAATTAAACAAACGTTAAAATAAACGTATTGTTAAAATTCTCTCGATAAAAGTTTTTAAATGTCCTGGTTATGATTGATTAAAACATTCAAGTTTTATTGAGGCTCGAAGCATCAAGTTCTAAAACTTTGTGTTATTGTTATCGTTGCAGATTATCATGTCTCCCCAGAAAGACCGCCGATCGTTGGTTATACCGGTCACATTCCAGGAGCGAAAGGAGAAGTCGCGCTTTCCAAGAGGTACGCTCAAGCCGCTCGGAAAGGATTAGAAGGTGTCCAAAGGGAACGTGAAGAGAGGCTCAGTAAGACTAAGGACATGAATGCTGTTCAGAGAGTCCTCGATAATGCGTATCTCGATGAAACGGGACACACGCGTGCATAAAGCGACACAGGAATATAGTTTCTAACTGCAGCATACAACATAAGACAAAAATGTATTCAGAGAAAGGAAAAAGAATCAACTGAAAATAACAAATATAAAAGAGCAGTTATTAAAAGAATACAAGATATTTCTAAACATCAATAGCAGGTTTCGAAATTTTACCAGATTTTGTTGTACTTAAAATTCTGAACATTCGACTATATATTTTATGCTTTTTTTAGCAATGTTGAAAGTAGTAAGTAAATATGAAAGAATTATGTTGGGGAATAATCTAGTTGCAAAATTATTTATGTCTAAATCAAGAAAATTATCCCAAAAATCATAAAGATTATTTTTTATACTTCAGTATCTCAAACGATACAATAGATTTTGCTGCGTGTGTCTTCTAATTTTCAGAAATAAATAATTTTCAATAGACGATTCACAAGTATAGAGACAAATAATGTAGACTTATTAAAACATGTATTCCTACATGAAGTAACAAGTTTATTAATTTTTGAAGGTGTATGTATTGAAATATATTGAATGAGATTTTTAAATCAAGCTCTCCTTAACTAGTCTTCAAAGTGTGACAATCGAGAGACAAGCTAGATTATTTAGAAAGTTATATGAATAATTAAACGTATTCATCTCAATATATATCCATGTAGAAACAAATCTACTGCAGAAATAAATCTACAATACATAAATTACTCTAAATGCTTTGAGCTTCCAATGTTCAATAGGTTTCTGCACATAGATGCACTACATACATACATATATAATGTACACGACCGTCTCACATTTAACGCATGGAAAGAATGGAAAATTTTTGGGAATATTTTTACTGGGAAATATTTTCAAAGAAATGGATAGAGACAATTAATATATATGCTAGTTCCATTTCAGATAAAATAAAGAAGAACGTCTGAACATCTGAACTGAAATGGATTATAGCCGATGTACATGACAAACATTTTAAAACGCATGATACTTATTAGTAAAATTTTATTTGTTAAGGTATAACTATGTGATCTTTGCCTGTGTAAATATAAGGTGAATTTTAACTTCCGTCCTATTTCATAGAGTAATTAATATAAAAATGTATATATATATATATATAAAATGGTATATAATTTTTACATCATTAATGAAATAATTACAAAGATATATAAATAAATATTTGTATTAGTATCATATGATGTACACTCGGTATTAGAACTCTTTCCTAGACCTAACAGATTACCTTTCACGCTGTGGCAGCCTACTCATTCTTTCCATTTCCAATTGTACAGTTTTCTTCCAGCATTCTGCATCTAGCGTCGTTTGTCCGTAAGATAAGGACATCAATCTAGCAAAAACCATCAATGCGTGTAGATTGTCTGCGTCTATATTCTTGTTTACACTGCGCATCTTCACAAAATCATCTTGGATAATCTGAATATATAAAGAATATAAAAAATAATATCGGACAATTAAACATATAAAAAAAGTAAACCCAAAGTAAACTGAAGGAACATAGATATTAAGGAAGGTCAAAGATCATATTATTATAGGATCATATATATTAAGGATAGATATTAAGGAAGGTCAAAGATCAAACAAATGACGTACTTTTGTGATTTCTTCATTAAAAACGAATTCTTCGTGTCTCAAGACTTCTATGTACTGACGAATATTCGCCAATCGATTCTCGTCTTTCAAATACTGATGTGCAGCTTCAATTACCTGACTATATAAATTTTCCGAGTCCGCATCGACATTCAAAATAATTTGCATGGGACACTGTAAATAAAGATTTTATTAAATTTTGTATAGAAAACGTAATATATTTTATGCTGCACATAAATACTTACAGGAATGAACGATTTTACATCAGAAAAGATTAGAATTGGGATATCCGTTTCGTATTCCATTGAGTAATACTTAAAGTCGTATGTTAGTTTTTGAAACATAAGCAAATCAGAAAGAGCTTTATAATTTTCTTTGCCAGTTACAGTCAATGTACCAGTAGTTAAGCTCGTCTCATCTATTACAAGGTGCGTATCATTGCTTAGTTGAAGAATACCACTTGTTAGTCTGTTGCATTCATAATCTTTCCTAAAAACAAACAATGCAAATGTATTCACTGACATAGTGCATTCAATGAGACAAACTTACTTGGGGATTAAAGCTAGTTCATTAAAATTTTCCAAAGTCATCTCCAAAAAGTGACTTTTCTTTACAAATACTGATAGAAAATTATAAAACTCCCTCGGGAAGGTCTTGAGTTTACTCGCTGGAAAATTCGTTATGTTCAACGGAAATGTACCAAGACAAAAATAATCTCTTCTCATATATCTAAAAATATTACAAAAGGTGAAAAAAATATTACAAAAATGTATAGATGTATATTTCTATAAAGATATTAAGAAAAAATACTTACATTGTAGAAAGCAAGTGGCATATCAAGTAATCCGCAGCTAAATTATCTCCAAACAACAATTGGCTCAGTATTATGTGCAAGTCACTCCTGATAAGCTGTGCTTTAGATATAATTTCTGGAGCATTTACAATTTTGGGTTTTGTGAGCTCAATTATTTTTACCGCGTGTAACCGAGGTACTAGAGATGCCGGTGGATTATGCGTATGTATTTCGGCTTCGTTCATCTCGTCATCTGAACCATGAATTGTACTTAACATCGGATCCAACGATATAAATCCTATTACATCAATAACTTGGTTCAATTTTAAGATAGTCCCATCGTAAACCTGAAAAGTTACGCATTAAATGAGTACCAAATGAAAAAATATACATCAGGTATGCAAACATTTCTTCAAAAATTCAAGGAGGAAGGACATTTCTTCAAAAATATTCTGTACATATTTTATTTACCTTTACTATGCAAGCTTTTCCTCCATCAATCGGAATTGGAAAATTCAATATGTGATCTTCTGATAATACATTTTGAGCTTTTGTACTACACTGAGGATCACTCATGTCTACATCATTATTATCTGCTGAGACTTTTTCTTTTTTTGTAACAGGTTCCGAGCAATCCATTTCCTCTAAGTCGTTATCATCCAAACTCCTTTTACTCATACTATTGTTGTGTGTTGTATCAGGCGTTGGTGTATTTATGCTCTTTTCCTTTGCCCATTCGTTTAATCCAGGTACAGAGATCACGACGTAAGTTTGTCTTTCAGAGTTTTTATTGTTTTTGGAATACAATGATATCTCTTCATGCGGCTGTATCCAAGATAAAAGTTAATAAACACTATTGTATAAGAATGCTTGATAAATATTGCATCTCCCTCTGCAATAATGTGTGCAGTATCATACATGAGATAAATTATTCTTAAAACATCCCACACCTGTACTGCAGATTAATTTTTAATCTAGACTCTGCTTCATATCCACTGCTCACATGACAGCAGGAATAACATTTCTACAGAGTCACATAAAATAGCATCAAGGATATATGGAAAAAAATTAAAAATGGAGATAATTTACCAGACATCGAGCCGCATCCATGTACATTCCACATCTAACGTTACTCTCCCCTGTGTTTGTGTTCTTCACCTCATACTGCTTAAAGTAATATTCAGGATTGTACATATCCTGAATCATCCCTCGGAATCTAACCAACGCTTTGTCTCTGATATCGTGCAATTGAGTACTGTTCAACAAAGGTAATTCCATCAGTACATCAGGACCTTCTAGAATCTGCTGACAGTCCGATTGATTTGTGACATAGTACTCTGGCGTCCAATTCCTTACTTCGAGCGCTAGAATGAAAGAATTAACATAAAATTTAGCAAAACAAAGGAATTTCCTTGACCCTACATGACGCATGGTTTACAAGATTTGTTGCACATTCTAATCTACAACATTCATTGTGTTTCTTCCTACATCTTTCATTTCCCAATTTTTTCTCCCGAGAAGAAAATCTAAATATATATTTGTTTTATTTAAAAAAGTGCGACGAGACACGCGACCAAAACAAACCGATCGCAGCGTATCAAATCTCGTGCGAAAACGTCGATATACGTACATGTCATCTTGAAAACACGTGTTGTCCCAACGTAATTGCTAATTAATGAAGGAAAGTTGGTAGACCTCTGTGAAAAATGAAAGTCTTCTCGTTCACGATCGAGATCAACAAAATTTGGCGGCAAGACGTCGGCGCAGAACAGACAGCCCACTCGCAATCATAATTCCAGATGGCGCTGGCTGATCCGTATTTCTTCTTTTTTTTTAAGAGGGCAGTTGTATCCTCGATATGATAGATATTCTCATATTATGCGATCGCAAGTACGACACGAGATAAGAAGACGATGGCGTACGACTTGAAGAAAGAGGAGGACGTGAAGGAGTACCTGAAGAACCTTCACACAGAGTATCAGTTCGGTTGCTACAGCGAGAAAAAGCCGGAGGGTGAGTGAAGCTTACGACCTAACCTCACAGACAAAAAGATAATGTTTTGCTTCGGGAAACAGTGTGCCACTTGCTGGGTGATTTTTACGAAGCGGTGAACACGGACATGGAAAAGGCCGCGTCGTTGTACAAGGCGACCTGCGATCAGTACAATTACGCCAGAAGCTGTGCGAAATTCGGCGATTTCAAAGCGATCGGTGAGTTCATCGAGAGGAGCACGAGGTGTTCTAGCAGACGCTCGCAATGTTAGTTACGGTAGCCTGCGGTAGATGTCGAGAATGTCCATTATGTGACGCAGAAATATGAATTATTCGAAGAGCAGTGTTTCCATCTCGGATTTAAGGTCGTTTTAAATTTAATCTTAAATAAAAAATTAAATAAGATTAAAATCTCATCCAGCTAATGAAGTAGTTGTATAGCTTTTTGAAATCGTTTAGTTTGATTTTGATAATAATATTGAGATTCCATTTTTTCAGTCAGAGTTGAAGTTTAAGAATCCCAGAACTACATGGCCTACGGATCGAATCCATCAAGTTTTATTTAGCTTGTCAAAAATTTTCGACTATTTTTGCGTTTTGATTCTGCGATTCGGTCGTCGCTGCGTTCGGTTTTTATAAAAAAATTATAAAATAAAGATATTTTGGTAATAGCGGGGTTCAGGGGACCCACCTCCGATGACCTTGACCTATGTTGTCGAGGTCACCCTCCTGAGTGACCTTCAGAAAGTTTTAGCCGTTTTTTATTAAAAAGTTATTAAGAAAGTTTGCAAAATATAGCTAATAACTTTTTAATAAAAAACGAACGACGGCTAAAATCTTCTAAAGATCACTCAGGAGGGTGACAATATAATAATGTCAAAGTCAAGGTCATCAGAGGTGGGTCCTCTAAACCCCACTTTTACTGATATTTTGTTTTTATTATATAATTTATTATATAATTTTAAAAACTAAAACTTATCTGTTATTAGACTACAAGAGTCACATTAAAACTCAGCACCACCAACTAACAGTAACTAACATAACATCAATGTTATAATTTCCCACTCAACAATGTAACTGTGACATAACACACACGTTGCATTTTTTTATATTTATATTGTTGAGTGGGAAATTATAACATTGATGTTATATTACTGTTAATTGGTATTAGCTGGGAATATTTTAATGTCAAAATTGCATTAAAATCTTTTAACATCCCATGCAGCATAGAATATTCCAGCAACATTGCAACAATGTTACTGCAATGTTACTGGAATATTCTGTGCTGCATGGAGTGGTCCTCTTAACAAAAAAAATTGAGGACCTCTACTATAGCTTCTTGAGATCATGCTTAAAATTCTAGATATAAGACGAAACTATGAATATCTGAATCTAATCATTCTAAATCCTTCATAATATTTTTCTTATTTTACTCAGGCAAAGGTTGCAAGAAGGACATAACGACGGCGTACAAGTACATGTCAAAGGGCTGCGAGCTCAATGACGAGTACGGATGTCTGCATGCTGGTATCCTAGGAACATCCAAGAACGATGTCGGAGAGAAGGATAGAGCCACCCAGGTCCAAGCGGGTGCGAGGTACCTGAAGAAGGCTTGCGATATGTACAACTCGGACAAGGCCTGTTTCTTCCTAGCGGGTATTTACTTGGGCGGACTGGAAAACTTCATCGAGAAGAACTACAAAGAGGCATACAAGCTGTCGTTGAAGAGTTGCGAGCACGGCAATCCGTATGCTTGCGCAAACTTGTCGCAGATGCACGCGCGCGGAGAAGGCGCGCAGAAGAATCCTGAGCTCGCCGCGACCTTCAAGAAACGCGCCATGGATTTGTACGAGGAACTGAAACAAGTGCAGCCGGAATTGAAGTTTCATCAGGGCGTAAATTAATAGCACTTGGCTGTGCGATATTAAATTGATTCAAGAGATTCATTCGTTTTTTTCTTTATAGCTCTGTGAAACAAAAGAACATGCTCGATTACGCAAACCTTTCACGATATGTGTTTAACTTATCACGCTGCGTTATGCATCTGAATCATCACGAATTACTTGTTCATGATTTTTAATATAATTTGATAGCTATATGTAGTAGCAGATCATTGAATGATTGGAAGAATTATATTACCCTTTCTAATCGATAATTTATTCTCGGCATAATTGTCGATCTAATTTTAAATCTCTCTAGCGACTCTTGTTAATTTATTCTATATAACAAATATATTATATAGTTGTTTACGATTGTCTCATTTAGTCACACTACTCCCAACTAAGTGCGAGCTGCGGATTGTGAATGTGTGAAAATGAATATTTCATGAACAAGATTCATCGCGCGCGCGCGCAGATTATATTTTATAAAAGATAACAACAAACGTTCTAATCCAGACACAGTGAGTCAAAATGCAGAATATTTCTTCCTCAAGTTTTAACTACAAAACATTTTTTAACACTATTAAGCTTGCTGTTTTAAACCTATATTCTAGTAGAAAAGAAAGATCATATGTCATAGAGCTATAGAAGATCATATGTATAATGGAAATTCTTCAGACTTTATGCTTGTGTTTAAAAACAAGCTGTCGTGAAGCTAATTGCGAGTTTCATCTATCTATGATCGAGGCAGGACGTAGCTGGATGTCCTCGACTAATATCAGGATAAAGTTACGGCTCGCTCCCTCCCTCCGTTATCGATTGTCCCGTTTCACTCTCTCTTTTTCAATTCCCCACCGCTCACGACTTTTTGTACCTCCCTCTCTCGTGTCCGCTGCTCGTGGACTATTGTCCGCAGCAGGTTTAAAATCCCGTCTCTGTGGCTCACTCATCAATAACACGACCATGCGATACTACTTGTTGGTCTCTCGCGCTCGGCTGGCGGCCGTCGTCTTTATCGCGCTCGTCTCTCACGGCATTCTGGTAAGTGTAAATCTCAAAGCTGGTTACTTTGAATTAACATATCCGTCAAATATTTCCAACATTCGCAAATTGATAATAATTTAAACGATAAAAATCAAAACTTCCTCGAGAGTTCTGTCTCGTAATCGTCAAAAGGCATATCTGGTGTTTTTATTTTTACTTTACGACTCTTAATAATATTCCTTACAGTCTTTCACCATTTTTCGCTTTAACACTTGGTATCGCGCTAATTTAATCTCCATTATTTTCGCTTGGATATTCTATACAATTTAATCAAACGGCATGATTTTATATGAGTTTACATGTCGAGCCTGATAGAGATACAAAGAAACATATCATATCTTAATTTTAATTAAATAATTAATCAAATTGTTTAACTTCGTTAGGAGATTTAACATATTGATCGAAAAAACAAATAGATGTTTAAACCGTTCTCTCCACTTTCGAAGCTCGCAGCTGTAGAAGAGAAATCTCCAGCAGTTCTTAATCTTCTAACAGATTTTTTTCGCAAGGGACGAGAAGAATCGAAAGAAGAGTTTCGAAAAAATTTGATTTTATAACGAAAATTTATAACAAAATTTTGATTATTTATAACGAAGAGACGATAATAAGAGATGATAATTTTAAAAATTTGTTTAAGTCCAATGCGCAGTCGGAAAATGGTGAATCAGATGGAAACGTGGTCAACGTGGATGTTTATTATGAATCGTTATGCAGTGATAGTATGCGATGGATCGTAAATCAACTTGTTCCGTCGTATCCGGAATTGAAGCGTCATGTACATGTCACGTTGGTCCCTTACGGTAAAGCTACGGTGAGTAATTTCATAATTGTATTTCTTTACGATTTTATCGCGTCGACGAGATAATGAGGCGACAGTAAGGCGATAGCATCTCGGCAATCGCGTGAAGATACTTTGTATCTGCTTTATCTCAACAACCACTTGTACAATTCCATAACATGATATCTGTTAATCTGTTAATTAACAATAGCGCTTGTAATCCTCATATTTATTTACGTCTATATACTGGCTTTTTTTCTTTTAAATATATTTCTCTCCTCTCGAGGTTTAATTAATGAATCGGACGCGATAAGGACCCGCTTTGAGCGGAACCTTGAAAACGCAAAACGATTGCCCTCGCTGTAGTCTTTGATCTCGTCCGCGATGAGAGCATTGTTATTTTTATGATTTAAATGCAAATTGATGGTCTGTAGCATACGCGTGAAAGCAAAACCGGTCCGTGGCAGTTCTCGTGTCAACACGGGCCCGCCGAGTGCCGTGGGAATAAGGCCCAGGCGTGCGCTATTCACTCCATACGGTCCTCCGAGGCGGCCGAGAACCAGCAGCGACTGATGGTCAATCTGGTCGGTTGTGCAATGTCCGCTGGAAATCCACCGACCGCTGTCCCACAGGTAGCTTCGCCTCCGTAATTTCCTAGCCCACGATTAGCCAAGGCGGCTGTGTGATTGCCGCTGCGGCGAACGCGGCTTTTTACCGGAGTAACGTGTAATTAATCTCCGTAGAACTTGCACCGATGAGTAAGAGTCGACATTTAACTCGTAACGTCGACCTTTTGACATACTTTCCCCTTTAAATTACATACAGAGTGCGGTGCCTTTGAGGAAACGTCGACTTGAGGCTGCGCTTTATTAAATTTAAAAAAAAGATGAACGCTCTTCTCGAAGACTGAGATAAGAAATGTTTTATCATTAGATAAAAAATATCATTGAGGTATAATTAAGAGAGATTCAGAATTAATTATCTAAAGTAAAAAATTTCTATGCTTCGCGACAAAAGAACGCGAATAATATCGTTTATCTGAAAAACATACTTCAATGTTTTTTAAATTATTGGAGTTTTCACTTGTTTCACACGCTGCTTCTTTCATGGAAAAGCAAACGTGGAATTCTTTAAAGTGAATTCGTGGAATTCCTTAAATTATACATATCGGCTTTGTAAATGGCTAATTCTCACGATAGCACACGTAATACGGCATTTAATGTTTATCGACATAAAATACTGCTGATAAAATACTGCTGATACTCGTATTTCCACGTTATGTCACGTAAATCGCAAAAGTATATCGTGCAAAAATTTCTCGCTGACAAATCTTAATCCCTGACACTATCTGTCAGGAATTAAGATAATCAAAGGTTGTAACATGAATTGTAATAACGACGACTGAATTTTAGTGCGCTCAAGATGTCGGTCTGAGCGAAGAAACGCGACAGTTGATCGACGACTGCATCGCGAGTCCGCTAGCGGATGATTTGCTCGCGGCAAACGGCAACAAAACGGAAGCTCTCGAACCACCCTTGAGATTCGTACCGACGATAGTGATCAATAAGGTAAGCGTATAGAACCTCGTTTTGAATTTGTACCAACAGCAAATCTAAAATAAATCGGTTTCAATGTCATTATGTCGCAGGTGTACTCGAGGGAAAATCAGGACGAGGCGCTGAGAAACTTCCCCAAACTGATCTGTCGGCATTTAACGGCGGAGGAGAAGCCGAACCTCTGCAGCAACAATTAAGGGGAAGAGAAAGAAATAAAACCGAGATGCGCGTCGTGAAGGTGCGGGGATGGATAATCGCTCGGTCGAAATAAATGATATATTTGTTCGCCTATAATATACATAAGTACCTATGTACAAAAATATATATATACGATTTGTCAAGTACAACGGGCTAATGAGTATAAAAGAAGTCGTAAAAAGAGAGAAGGGAAACAGTGAGATCGCGACGGCAAGATGAACGCGTCAGTGAATGATCGGTGAATGATCATCCACGCTACTTTTTAAGAAAAAAAATAAGTAAAGTATATAAAAAGCAACAAAATTAATTCTTCTCAAAAGAAATTAAAAAATCGCCAAGATTAGCGATTAATAATTACATGGCTATGAATTAAAGCAATTACGTTGGAGCTATTCGAAAATGCGAATCGAGATTTAAATTACGTTTATTCTTTCGTTCATTCACCAACGCGTCGTATCCTGTTTCACCTTCGTCAGGGAAGAGACTCTTCTGCCGATGAGAGTCTGCTCTCATCCATCGATGAAGATAGCGTCATTCAGGCCGCTCAGCTCGTTGAACTGTCGCTCGATATCGGCGCCGAGGTCGTGGAAATCCAGCACGTTATCCGCGGGCACGCAGTATCCTGTAACGAGCAACGTGGTGACGGTGCTTTGCTCTCCCTCTCTTTCATGCATTTCATCTCGCGTTTTTATATACTTTCACGAAATTACGCGAGGGCTTCTTTGGAAATAGCACGGGTGCGTGGCACGTGGCAATCTGTTTTGTCATCTGTTTTGTCACGCGTACGCGCCTACCCGTTCGCGCGTCCGCACTGTACGGCCCTCCTTTCCCTCCCAAAAAAGGAATATTATTTTAAGACTCGGTATGGGGTAAAGGCATAAAGGAACGAGCGGCGAACCTCCTCTGAGATCAACTATAGACGACCAGGCGCGACTGTCATCGGCGCGATGTGCGAGCTGCGACAGAAAAAGCCAGCACGCGCCCGCGCGATGCACGCATGCACAATCCGATTATGATTTTTGCGGAATTGTACACTACTTCTACAGATATAGCAGATTCAGAGTGAGAATCAAGGAAACAATAGCATCACGTCAAAATATTTGTGGAAGATGTGATTTTCTACCGTGATTTTTTTCGAGAAATAATTAGACATGTTCCTCCTAATTAGAAAATCAGAAAATACAGTTAAACACGAAGTTTCGACCTCTCAAAGTATAATACATTCCCAGACAACACAACTTTGTGTAAAAGATGTATTAAATTCGTCTTTAAAACGTGATGTTTTCTTGTTTCTTCAATTACCAAGATTCGATACTGATTTTAATTTCACAACATTCATCTATTTCAAAATGCTATTTTCACAAGCTACTTTCGACATGGTAATGAATTTCGTAAACAAACTGAAAAACAAAGTCTTATTCGATTGCCAATAAAAGTTAAAGGTCACACTATCTTCGGTATTCTTACGCGAGTAAAAAACTGTATGCAGTCAAAATAAATAACGAGTTCAAGTGTCTCTTATCGCAATTCGGTCAGATTTTCCTATATAGAAAATATTCTTCGATTGAAGAAATGTAAATCATGTTGGAAATGAAAGTCACGATGATAAGCGATACCGATTCCAAACAATGCTCGAAATATAATCATTAAATCGCAGCGAATATCGTGAGATCTTTTAAAATTATATAGGAAATAAAATATCATACATAAAAAATAAAATAATTAAAGTTATTCCAATAAGTCTTATATTTATTTACTTATTAAAATCGTTCGCTTTTAAATTCTGATGAGCTTCGTGAGTCATATAGATTTCGTGATACCAAAGAATTTATTAAGAAATTCATAACTCGCTAACAATTGGATCGATTGAATATATTTATTACCTGTATTCTCGTTCGGCGCGTTGGTAATGTCGTTGATTAGAAGATGACGAACCGATTCGATCGGCACGTATTCTTGTTGATTGCTGTCGAAATTCAGGGAGATTCTATTCAGCTGGCACGTATTGCTCGGCGATGTGTTCTCTTCTTTGATATAAGTTTTAGATAATTTATATGACGAATGATTCGTTTCTACGTCGAAAACGCACGCATCTTGGCCTCCTCGATGAAAAATCGTCGAGTTTAACTTGTGTCCTATTGCACCGGCTGTCACATTATTCGTTGATACCTTATCGGACGATAACAGACTGGAAAACGTACTTGAATTTTCCGTGTGATTCTTCAGGTGCTTTCTAAGACTCGATGGATCGGTGTAACGTTTGCCACAGCCGGTTACCTGGCAAGCGTATGGTTTCTGAAAAAAGTGAAAATCACCATCAAAATTATTTTTCTATACCGAAGATCATTGAATCAACAATAGAGCTTATACCATAAAGCTTTATACCATAAATAATAATACCATAAAGCTTACATTAACTTTTTAAAATATCGATAAGCTGTGATACGTTCCATAACAATTTATATCGGTACAACTTATCGAATACGTAAGATTATATTAAATCAACAAGATTAGCAGCTAATGAAAAATATTAGAAACTTAAATTGCTGTTTACACATTTATTACATTAAATGCGTGAGAAATAGGAAAGAAATCATACTCTATCATAATGTGTTCTCTGATGTTTGGCCCGATCGCTACTATTACTAAACGCCTTTGAGCATCCACTGTGTTGACACGCGTAAGGCCTTTCGCCTGTATGCGATCTTTGGTGTATTTTCAAGTTTTCCAAACGACTGAAGGCTTTCTTACAGCCGGCAAACTGAAACAAAAATCAACAACGAAAAATTAATGCTGGTGGATAATTTGTAGAAAATAAAGTTTGACAAATAGCAATGGTATGACTTGAGCGACTGACATGAATGAACCATGAGTTTGTAAAATTTTCATAAGAAACTGCTCATAAGAACATATTTCTTTGACGCAAAAATGCATGATCAACAAAAGAATGAAAATTTTCTAGTCCGATTATCTGATCCATGGTAAACATTAACATCAACCTAGGTAATGCTACTCCGCTAGTACTCCCAGTAAGTCAATTCATGTCCTTATATACGTAATATGAGTATATATAAAATATAATTATACATATATATGAATATGTAATAGTCACTCCAAAATCTTTCCATCTCATATCCACTTCTTGTAGAGCATCATCACTGAACTCGAAATAAAAAAATAATGAAAATGGTTAAACCGATTAGTTCCAAAAAATTGACCAGATAATCTATCGTTAAAAAAATCTCTTTTCTTTTTCCACTATATTTACATATAACTCGATGAAGCGACAGACGAGGTGATGAAAAGGGATAGCGCAAAGCGCGCTATTGGTACCAAGAGTCACACTGAAGTTCGACATCCCCGAGAAGGGACCAACGAGGACACTAACCGTGCACTTGTTCGGCTTTTCTTGCGTATGCACTCGCATGTGTATCAGCAACTTGTATCTCGCGTTGAAGGGCCGCGCGCGCGGACATCCTTGCCACAGGCAGGCGAATTCGTCCTCGCGGCTCGTCGCCGTAGCCACCGTCGTGACGGGGAAGCTTTCTCCTGTCTCCTTGCCATCTCGCTCCTTATCCCGGTCCCGTTGAATCCGCCTGCCGTGGCCGTGCGCGTTCGTCGAGGATGACTCCACGTGTCGCCTCTCGATGTGCCGCACCAGGCCTTCCTGCTCCGTGAACGCACAGCCGCAGTCGATCCAGCGGCACTGATAAGCCGACGTGAGGCTATCGTCCACCGGTCTCGCGCAATCTGTAACATGACGTATGCGAAACGTAAACACGCGCAACTGGAGCAGAAATTGCATGTGCGCGGAGATAACCACATGAATCCGGATCGTTTGATCAACAATCGCGCGACATATCTGACGGCGCTAAATATGTTGGAAGCTCAATTATACTTTTGTTTCAGATGTCGGAGATACTCGGAGCAGACTGAGTCTTCGGCCTGATATTAAAAAAATGCTGGTAACATCCTGGATTTTAATTAACGAGGCTTATTACGAGATATTAAATTTTTTTTTATTTTTAACTCGCCCAGACATTTTTTTTATTAATCTGAGAGATAATTTCGAGAGATAACGAATCAATTCTAACAAAATGAGACAAGAGATTCAATTTCTCTAAAGTGAAATAAAAAAAAAGAGGACAATGCGCTAAGCTACTTACCGTAAGACTTGTCATTCTTCTCGGTTTCAGCGACCTTCGACCCGGCGACACGTCGACTATTCCCGAGCAGCAGACCCTCGTTCCGCGGCAATATCACCTGATTATCAAAACTGTCCATCGCGCCGACAAGCTCACCAGCGAGACTGATCGTCGACGGCTGTTGTTGGGAAGAGACGAGATGACCGACAGCGTAATACGGCGGATTGAAGCTCTGGGATGGTTCCTGCGGATCGTCGCTCGCGAAACAGGTCATCGACGATGAGTCCATCGTGCTCAGCAGCGATGTCGGGTCGCCTCTAATCAGACTGAGGTCGAATTCATCGGCAACTGGAGGGTTGTAGTTCTGAACAACGTCGTTCTGAATGCTCATCAACAATGATACCACGTCCTCCTGGCAATCCGGATAATCCTGATAATCTCCCTGCGACTCCGCTCCATACTCCGGATAGATCGTGTTATAGAATGTGTGCGAGAAGGAGAAGGCCGAGCCCATTGAGGGTAACTTCTGACAATCCGACTTGTCCTCGTCATGATCTGCCGTCGTCGTCGTCGTCGCTGTTACCGCGCTGCTCCAGATCGGCGTTGTTGTTTCGCTGCAGGTGCTACCACCCGGTGACCCGCCGCCGTTAGGGGTAGAGGGATACTGAAAAACAACGGGCACTTGGTCCCAGTCGAGATAATCTCGCGGATCCGCGTCGGTTCCCAGGGGAGAGAAGAGGACGCCGTTGTCCGCCGTTTGCGAGGTCGTCGTCCAGCAGTGCGGCTGGGCGACGTCGACGTCCATGCCGGCCATCGTTATAGACATCAGATCGGGCAGAGATGCGTCGTCGACGTCGAAGTCGTCTTGCTCCAGAACGGACACGGGGCGTCGCACGTTGTCCTCCTCGCTCCTCCCGCCGTGGTAATCCTCGAGGTGCATCTCCTCCTCCTCTTCCTCCTCCTCCTCCTCTTCCGCCGTCGTCGTCGTCCTCCTCGTCGGTCCAAGCTCGTAGCCACCGGCAGCCTGCCGTCAATCATAGCAATATGTGCGTTAGTTGCAGCACGCCGATCGAATTGCGAAACCGTGGATTTTGTAACACGACACGCACGCGGATTGAGAAAGCGACCCGCGAGGCGCGCTTTTCAGCGCCTTATCCGACACCGTGCACTTTGCGCCCGGCCGACTATTATCGCGGAGCTCTCGTCATCGCGCAAGACGCGAGATAACGGAGCCTGCGGGAACATCAGCGGATGACGATTATAATGGAACGAATTCTCGAGATCGCCATCGACACCGTGTCGTTGATGAATTGTCGAACGGTTCGATGTGTCCAAACGTGTCGGTGTTCCTCGTTACTCGACCATCCTGAAAATTCCTTCCCTGGATCACGCTGAGGATTCATCTCACTCGCGACTGTTGCGTGATTGTTTTGCAAACAGTCACGCGGTTCTTTCCGCGCGTCACAATCTAACTTGATAATCAATCATGCGCGCATTTATGTAATTCTCGATATACCCGTGTGATTCAATATTGAGAAATAGATTGAGGCAAAAAATACATACATCCGGTTCACCAGATAATTAATGCATGCTTATATTGTATATATTAAAAATTAAAAAAACAAAACAAAACATCGGAACCCTTAACATAAAGCTTTACTTCGGCTAAATCCATAACTGGTGGCTTTGAGTACTTACGTACAGCTTTTGTACGTTTATACCGCAGGTCTAAGCTCGCGATTGCGACCGTTTGACATCTCTCTCAATTTGAGAAACACCTCACGCGATCATGATTGACAGAAGAGACAAATGACGCTTCACCTGCCCGTCCCGATCTTGAAGAGAAAGTTAAACTCTCACAAAACGGATCACCCTTCAGTTTAGTGTAATCACCAGAAGGAAACGAGGCGCGATCATATACGAGCACAATAAATCTCTGATTTAAGAAACGCTGTTTAATCACCGCTGAATTTTTCAACGCTTAATCCCGCACGTCCCCCTTAAACCATCGCCGCGAGAACGGGAAGACATCCGATTATGTCTCACTTTCCTCCGGGAGTATATCGGAGATAGCGTAAAATTGGAAAATAACGTCAGAGAAACGGCTTACTTCGATATCAACGTATCAACATGTACACGATGATCGGCGACTCGCTTATCACGCCGGTTTCTTTTCCTCTCGAGACCCTCTCTCCTTCTCTCTCTATCCGTCTATCTTCCTCGCGTGGCACGCACGCGATAACGATCGCAAGAAACGTAATGAACGGACGGAAATAGCACCGGTTTATTCTCGCGGGACCGATAAAACGGAAGATTAGCACTTTCGCACCACCCGTTGACGCGTCTCGTCGAAGACTATCAGCTGCGAGACGATTCTCTCCTCCTTAGGAGGAATCTTTCGGAGAGCCGAGAGAGGATCAAGAAATCTCCCACCCTCCACCTCCTCCTCCTCTTCTAATGAAGAGCGCGGCCCTTCGAGATTGTGCTCCTCTTCTTGGAAAGCGGAGGGTGGAAGGGCGCGAGAAGAGAGAACATCGAAGGGACATCGCGCCGCCCACTCGCGTGGCTGCATCGCGCAGTCGAGTCCCCTCCTGATCTTCTTCGCGGTACACGGCCACAACTGCCGCTGCACTTGTCACGGGGGTACGCGGTTTTCTCTTCGCGGGGATTTCCGGGGGTAGCGGATCGCGAACATCTGCCAAGGCGCGTAAATATGCGACCTCAACATCGACGGACCATTCATGATTTTGAACTCCAGGACACCTCCACTCCTTTGAACGATCCTATAATTTGTGTCGGAATTGAAGATTTTTCACTCTACGGTGTAGGACGAACATTGGAAGGATTAGAATGCACACATGTGTAAAAGATACATTGTAAAAGATACATGTGTAAAAGATACATTGAAATGCACACATGTCGCTCATCTGCTGCAACAATGACGTGGCTTAAAAAACAAAGTTTTCCAGAAAATAAATTTGAATGTTTTGAATTGTTGAAATTTTGTAATGTCATTTTTAAATGCAATTTTAATGTAACGACTTAGCAAACAATTAAAAAGTGACAATTTGTTTTTATAGAGCGACATGTCAAAATAAATGCGATATATCGAAACAGAATTCTATTTTAAAATTCAACGGGGGTTTATAGGTCATTTAAAGTGAATTCAACGGCGTGGTTTCGTGAGCAAAACATCTCGCTTTCTTCGCAACTTTCTTTGTACACCAGATGTCTATATATTAAAAAGACTGCGATTATATAGAATAAAATTATTACGTTTCCTGATAATTATTATTATAGCTGTATCATGTTTTGGCGATATGTAATTCGAATCGGAATTCGGGGAATAAAAAATAGAATTCTTTTTATAATTTCACGCTCTATTTAACACGAAAAATATTTAAAAATAGAATCAGAATACATACACATATAAAATTATATTGAAATAAACATACATAAAATAAGCGATATATAAACTCATGATAGCTCCAAAACAACTTTTGCGATAAAATATCTATTCTGTTTCTCGCAAATAAGTAAAAATTAAGTATCTTATTTTCAACTTCTAATTAGCTGACATGAACAAAAAAATTCTTATTAGGAGAAATTTAGAAATCTATTGTATTATGGAGGTATTTATATAGAAAACTTAAAAATGTGTTTACTGACTACAATTGTGTATATATACAGATTCGAATGCTTAAAAAATTACGCGATAAACCATCGCAATGCATTATATCGAGCTCAAGGACGAAAATTAATTTCTTTACGGTCCTCAATTTAGAACCGTAAAGAATTAGTTTTCGATCGTGCGTAGCTAGCGTCAAATTGATACATATGATTCATCGCGTCGAAAATTGTTTGAAAAAGTATTCAAGACGGCGCGTAAGCGAGGGAGGAACGGAGGAGGACGCAGCGAGCGAAAGGGAAAAGAAGGGAAAGAATGAAAGAGAGGGGAACGCGCTCGAGACGATCTTTCGTCGCTCGAGCCCCTAAGAATCGGGTGCGGGGGCAAAAAATGTAAGACCAGCTGCCACACACGCGTCACTTATTAACAACATGCTTCCATAGGCGCGCCACATGAGGACAAGTCGTTCACTCCTCGCTCGTTTATCTCACAGACCACCCTCGCTCGGTATCTTCTCACCTTGTCGCGATCGCCTCGATTCTTCGCGATTGCCGCGAAAGAGAAGATCGCAAAGACCGGAAATCAAGATTGCCGCGCCATTTTTTCCCCTCGCATTCTTAATCGCGATTCACAATGTCAATTCTGTGTTTTAAGGAAACATCCCCGAAACTGCAGTCGCTTCAACGATACACGGGACGGTGACCTCTCGGCAGTTAGCAGGTCGTCGACATTCGAGCCGAGTGCGAAATCCTAAGGGGGGAAACTCTGTTTTGCTGTACAACCAAGATTGAGCATTTACATTTCATACTCAGCAAACTAACCAACTAGCGTTACATTAATATTATAATTTCCCATTCAACAATATAAGTGTAATGTAACACATGTTGTACATAGCAGTCACATTGTTGAGTAGGAATTATAATTCTTTAATTTAAGGGAGATGAGAATTATTAGCATCAAAAATTAAAATCGACGTTGATTTTAAGCTGATGATTTACTGCGTTTAAAGACCGACAAACCAAGTCGGCACGCAGCTCATTGATTGACTACTAAGATCCAGCTCTGACCATTGAGGCGACTTTAGTTTAGTTATATATATATATCTTATAGAAATTATAATATTGATGTAATTACTATTAGTTGGTGTTTGCTGGGTATATTTTCGCTAAATCTCACGCTCCTCTTCTGTGTGTTACAATATATTATTTTGCGTTTCTCTTTCTCTGCCATATGTATATACATGGACGGGATTCGGAGCTCCGTTCATCTCGATGTTTTTCTCTTATGCGGAAAATTATGAGGGCGCAATGCGTCGTTGGACGTGCGCGAGTATGCTTATGTACATTACGTCCTGGTTGCATCTCTCTAGGCAAGTTAATACGTCATATTACGAGTAGATAAGTGATAGAGTAGCACATGTGGTCTGCCAGCCCTCTGTGCTTACATTACATGCATACTACAACCGCTCGCGGTCCTGGCTTTTTTATCCGGGCACCTGTCAGCTTCGCTCGTACCATAGTCGCCGCATGTGCATACGCGACTCCGAGAAAGAAAGAGAGATTGCCCTCAAAATAAATATACCGTAAAAAGGACACCGATCATGTTCTCATCCCCCCATACGGATGCAATAACAGCGAAACGAGTAGAAAAAGAAGAGAAAAATCATCCCGAGCGCGTTTAATCGCGCCCCCGTATAAAAACGACCGTCCGCCCCGCACGCGTAATCTCTGTATGGAGCGATCTTACCATACAGGAAATACATAACAGAAAAATACGCGTTAAGTCCATGTTTTAGGAGATATCGACGATTCGTGAAACACACATAGCAACATTATTTTTCCCTCAGATTGAATTCTCAAAGCTTGGCGATTTAATAATAAAGATAAAGTTAAAAAAATAACGCGCGTAAAATTAACTCTCTTCATTTTTCTCTATGAGAAAAAAGACAACACACACACCAATATATATATATACATACATTAGGACACACTCGACCATTTGCTTCCACATACGCAGAGCATTGAAAATAGCGTGGGCCGCGTCACGTACGTACGGCAACGTGCCGGCAAACCGTTTAGCATTCGGTCAAGTGACATAAAAATAGAAAGACGCGCGCTCTGCATGTGACTTCGTATAATTAGGCATCGAAGAGAACGCGTTGTGTTCTATGCGCCTCTATACGTTACAAGCATAGTCCATTAGAGAGTCTAACGATGGGCCACTCATTTTTTTATTTTTCTCTCGAAGATAGTAAAAGGGTTCTCTCAAATGAGAATTACGTAAGCTCCGTCCATACACATACGCACATGTCCAGAAAAGTTTTATATTGTCTATGAGACACTGTAGTTAATTATTAATAAGGAATTTTCTTGCAAACGAGTTTATTAAATCATTATTTCATTATTGGATTACCATTTATAAATGGAGATAGAAAAATCATTTATCTTATTATCTGATCATTAATATAATATATATATGATATAATATAATATAATAATATTATATTATACCATACATATTATACATATTATACATGTTATATTATAATAACTTATTGCCTGTAACCGCTGACGTCAAAGTACGATCTATTTGGTCTCCCGAATTGAGGTAATAGCGTGGAATGCATGCTATCAACTTTAGATTCACTTTCCACAATCGGAAAATGCTGCACGCGTCCACTACTCCAAGCTATTGTTAAACAAATCCACAACGAATGTTTTTGATAGAAGTTAATGCAATTTGGTACTTCCCCGGGAAATCCTTTGATAAGACAGCTTGCTCGCGCTTCCACTATTCGCGATAAATGACTTAAGCTCGTTTTGACCAGAGCAATAACTGGACTGTCCTGTTGTGAAGAAACAAATTAGAGATACTCTATTATTCATTTTTTCTGAACAAAGTTTGAGTATATCTCATTTTATAAACAAAAAATGCATAAAAGAGTACAGTTAAAACGGGCAGTTAAATTCATATGTTTTTACAAACCTGGAAAAGAATGGCAAGATATTTTCCTGTGGGATCCCATTCCATGGAAATTATTCTACCACCCACTGTGATATAATCATCATTATCGTCCGATGAAAAATTTACTTTCGTTAGATCAATTAGACGCATAGCTATCTTTACATCGTTATTAGTTGCCTTTTTAACGTCAAATATATTATCTTGCAATGGCAACGAGAAAATCGTAGCAGGATCTCCAGTAGTAGCGAAGAGTAATGTTAAGTTTGGACCAAAACATGCAGTTGCTACACGACCTTGGGGTACAGTCCACCTTTCTGCATGCCATGGTGTCGGAACGCCAGTATTCCAAACTCTAAAATTAAATATCTATCTTTTTGACTGCATATATAATTATTTTCTGTATATATTATATATATATCTGAAATGTAAAGATATTACCTAAACACATTTCTACACGAAGCAGAAAATAATCGCAAGCCACAAGGCGACCAACATGTAAAGCATATGCCACCTCCACCGACACGTTTCAGAGGAACTCCTTCTTCTTGAGAAACATTCCAGATCATTATATTTAAATCCGTTGGTGAGCAAGATGCCAACAAATCACCCTAGAACAAAATACTTTATGATACTATCTACGGACTATAATTCCTATTACATTTAACGAGTATTGACAAAAATAAAGCGATATATTACTTGTGGATGCCATACGACGCTTGTAACGGGTACATGATTTCTTTGTTTCAAAAGTACCGCGTGGCTAAGTAAATTACTAGCTGCTCCTAACTCTATTGTCCAAATTAATACTCCGGAATAACAGGCAACCGCTAATTCGCGGCCAGCATGTGGTCTCCAACTTAAACAGCAAACTGACTTTTGTGCACTGTGCCTCAATACTGGTACACCCAGTAGGCCTTGCGAGAAAATACGAATTCTGTCATCCCTCATAGCCACAGCTAGGCGAGTGCAGTGTGGGTGCCAGGACAAACATCTTACCTATCATAAATACTTATAAATATTTCGAACGTATCTATAGATTCTTGAATATAAAATAATCCTACCAGCGACATATTCCAGTCCCGTGTAGCAACAATATCAGCAACAGATCCATTTCCTGACATCGGCAACACATCTCTGTGATATATTCCCCTGTCCATAAAGTCCAATGCCCAATTCAGTCTGTAATCATCGTTTATTTTTCATGACACAAATATATATTAAATCCATGAAGAATGTAATAAAGATAAATACCATACCTCGTCGCAATCCAGTGCACAATGTTCGTGATCTGTTCTGGATCTGCTGCTGCAGCAAAGCGAATTGCCTCAGACAACCCTCTCTCTCTCCACATATTGACAATCTTTTTAAACACTGTGTCGTGAACAGGGAGGAACAAATCTCCGGCGCTGATCGCGCGCGCGGTCTCGCGAGTCGCGAGGATCTCCTGTGTGACGCAAACCTCAGGATAGTCACGTAGGTACTTGGCAAAGGGTTGCGTCTCATCCTGCAGCGTCTCGTAGGTACAGTAGTGAACGACACTCTCGATTAGACCGACAGCAGCGACGTCGCCGAAGACAGGACCCTCGAAATCGTGAAGTGACAGTATCTTGAGCATCTTTCCTCTACTGTTACAGCTGCTGCCACAACCTAACCTCTACGT
Source organism: Crematogaster levior (assembly GCA_901521435.1). Classification (NCBI taxonomy): domain Eukaryota; kingdom Metazoa; phylum Arthropoda; class Insecta; order Hymenoptera; family Formicidae; genus Crematogaster; species Crematogaster levior. The sequence goes on from CABEGB010000625.1 coordinate 857,699, forward strand.
TCAACCTGTGCGCAAAACGACTTACGATTATTTACAAAAAAGCGTTTCAACTAGTCATATAAACACACTATTAATGTAAATGGAGAGGTTCGTTATCACGCGTTGTAAACGTAAACTTGTAATCTCTTTAACCTCGTATGGTACACATAACCTACCTTGGTCACGCCGGATGCACAAGTAGACAACGGTTTAACTAACCTCTCAAACGAGGATTTAATAATTTCAACTTAATTATTTCTCTCTTTCTTTTCCGGTAAATTTCTGACAGAGTCAAGCTTCAAACTTAATTCCGTCGGCATGAAAAATTTTCCTCTCGGTTACAAAAATCGTTCGCGAGCAAAAGTGCGTTAAGTGAATTAACTTTCGTGAATTTATTTTGCTAAATCCGATATCGCTTATCACTTCATATTTGATAACAATAGATCTTGATTCTTCCAACGTCGTGTTCGACTTCGATAAATCATCACGTTTATAACGCGACAGAAGAAAAAGGTGAACCCAACATCGTTACACAAATGGCGCCAAGCCGCACCGACTCGTCAGTTTTTATTTTATTTTTTTAGAAACAATGCATCGCAACTGAACCGCGCGACGCAAAATTCATTTAACTCAACCGAGGACAATAATATTATGTATTATATTCTTCACAGACACGCGCGTGAAACAGTTAAACGACGTGACGTAAAACGCGACGGAAAGTCTCTCTTATCAGCTGCCGGGAAAAATGGTGCGCCGTTGTTTAGATCGGTCGCCATGGCAACGGCCAATCACGACGCGAGTCAACGGGAGCGCGTGCGCGCGAGAAGAGCAGTTCGAATTTCCGAGTGTACTATGCAAAGTCGCGGCGCGTTTCGGCGGCACGGAACTCGCGACGTGTCGTGCGAACGTGATCGTGAAGCGGACACGACGAATCGAATAGCATCGAGTGACGTTTTGCTCGAAACAGGAAGCAGCGAGCGGAGGAATCGCGCGAGTCGGAACGGCCGGCATTGCGGCGGCGCGTACAGGTTACGTGGACGCATCTGCACTTTCTGCGCGCGCTCGCTCCCACCTCTCCCTCTCGCCGTGTCGCGAGCACACGGTCGTCTTGCTCCGAGGACAGAAGGTACAGCGAGAACAAGAGGAGCAATCTATCGGCTCGGCACAGCGACAGTCGCGAAAAGGAGGGAGCGCGACAAGAAAGAGGGAGAGAGAATGAGAGAAGGAGTGAGGAAGAACGGAGTGAAGTGGGTGGTGGAGTATCGTCGGAAGGGGTGAAGTGGGGTGAGGTGGGGTCCGCAGTGTGCGGTCGCCGTTCGAGCGGCGTGGATTACATATTAGAATTGTTCGCGTAACGAGAGGCTTGCCTTTTCGCGAAGGCGAAAGAAAAAGAGGGAGGAAGAGAAGAGCCGCGCCGTTATACGTTACAAATTGCGACGGCAAAACCGAACAAACGAACGAACGAACGAGCGAGTGATCGTAGGACCGTGAGCCTTTTTTAACCCTCTCCTCTCCCCTTTCGATCGACGAGCGATCCTCGCGATGCTACCAACGAGGTAGTGCGCGAAACGGTGCGCCGAGAGGATCCACCGTGCGATGACGAGCACGGCTGCTCGTTAACGTCCTAAAAGGAAGGAAGTAGAGGAAACGAACGATCGACCGAGGAAGATTATCGCGGCGCAGGACGAGGCGCAGGACGAGGTGCAGAGCGCGGAAGGCGCTGGAGGAGGTGGTGGTAGCGGTGGTGCGGGCGACCGCGAGAGATGGGCAAGAAGGGTTCCAAGCGCAAGACCCGATGGAGAACGCTGAGCATCGGTGGTGAGTATCCCATCTGTCTCTGTCCGGTTCGCCCTCTCTCTCTCTCATCCGCGGCCGTCTCGCGTAATTTCCCCGCGGAACGAGCAATTCCGCGCCGCGAGAGCCGCGAAGCGTGCGACCGGTCATCGATCAACGGCGCGCGCGAGAGAGAGAGGGAGCGAAAGAGGAGAAGATAACGTTATCGTGTTATCGCCGAGATTCGTCGGCTTCCTCTTTTTCCTCCGGAATTCCCCCATCGTCGTCTCCAGACTTGTCTCCCTCGTCCGTCAGTAATTTCTTCCACTCAGGACGAGCCAGGTTCTCGAAGGGGAGGGAAAAAGCAGGGTAGAGACGGACGGACTCGGCTAAACCGAGAGCGACGTGACGGGAGTTTTCACAATCGTGCGGCTTTGAAGGACGACGGAGTTCACCTTCCTTTCTCCCTTCGTTGGATCCACCACCCTCGCACGTAACCCCGGTTACGCGGGACGTCCGAGAGATCTCTTTCTAGGCTGGATGTCTCGCAGACCATGAAATTACGAAACTGACCTCCCCTCCGCCGCCCCCTCGTGTCCCATCGCCGTGTCTGCGTGTAAAAAAGGGAAAAAAAATGAACGTCGTGACTCTAGAATAACAAACAAGGACGCTGGTCTCTAGAACGAGAAACGAGGACTCTGTACTACGCGACTCGCGTACATTCTCGATCGTGACAACGCTATTCGGTCTGTTATTAGTCTGGTAGCGCGAATGGCCGAAGCTCTCTCGAGCTGAATTTACCTGACGCTATCGAGAATTTCGACTCGCATCTTCTGAATAAAAAAATTCTATACACACTCGTTTTTCTAATGTCATGGAACTGTGTCCTTCAATCTCTCTATTCTTACGCCTTGTGTCCACGATACCAGAAATCCGAAATCTTGATCCGAGAGTGTTCAATAAAATTGCTCTTTTCCATCAAAACTGCAAGTTGATGGCTACATATTTCTCGGGTCGAGATCTTGGACCGATTTCTGGACATCATGGACACAAGGCTTTATTAAAGACAGAACTTTCGACTTGCCGAAGCAATATTCTCTGAAACGAAGACCACGCATGTTCCTAATCGAAGATTTACCTTTCGCAAAAAAAGTCGCGTCTTTGTTTGCATTTATAAGACACGTACAAGATCCGACTCCATTCGTGTTAGTAATTAGTCACAGTCAGGATTGTCTGTCGCTGTTTGTCCTCTAACGAGTGGTACAATCCGGACAGAAAGAGAATGAAACGGTGAATCACAGTTAAATTGTACAGTGAGAGTCGATCAGTGTTGACAAAATTAATTTTCAACCAGCAGAAGTGTCTCTATCGCCCTTTGGGGAAACTCGAGACACTGGGGTCGTTGATCGTTATCAACTAAACTTCTGAAAACGAAGAAGAAATCCGAATTTGCGCGACTCGGTCGTATTACGTATTCACGTAATACCGTGTTGTAATGGAAGTATCTATCTCCCGATCTCGCACGAAGAAGCAGAGCTTTTCGAGAAAATTCGACGCGAGTCATTCGTCGTTATCGTAAGTTATCCAATTTGTCTATCTTACTGCGTAATCGCAGCGATCTCCGGATCTCGCGCGAAGAACAACCGGAGCTCTTCGGGCGAGGAAAAAGCTTGAGACACTTGAATCATTTACGAGCGAGAACTAAAAACTTCTCTTCGAAGTTCTTTTCACGATGATTCGTGGAAGTTCGTCGAAGAGCTGCTCGAATATTTCGAGAGAAATTCGATACTTTTCGAAACTCACCCTTCGAGGGCGAAATCGATTTACTGATTTTACTCTTGGGGTGAGTTTACCAAGCATCACTCCGCATTGTCTTGCGATCTTACGACATAAAGCTGACGTAATTTACGATTTGCAGATAAGACTTCCGGAAATTCGTCGTTTGCTAATATAAACTTTTCCACGCTATTCACAATTCGCGATCTATTTATTCAAATTTCATGGCAAGTTTGATTAAATTAATTACCATAATGAAAAATCCATTATAATAATTAATCTAATTTTTTTTTCAGCCGATTAATTTAATTACCATAATGGGTTTTTCGTTATATACATATGGGTAAATTGAATTTGATCGCTAAAAGCTCCGTTTCAATTTGTAATGATTCGCGCCCTTTGACCTCGTTTAAAAATCACACCTTGACGAGTCGACACAACAAATAAGCACGAACTCGACGAGGAAATTTACACTATTCACGAATCTCGTACAAGTAGTGAGCTATGAATCGCGCATAGTCTGGCGCAAGCTTTACAGGGAGAAGCATATTCCGATGCATCGATCCGCGCCACCCTCTACCTAACTCTTTCCTCCTTCCGTTGTCGTATCTACTTACCCGCTTAAGCATACGCCGCGCGTAAAAGATCGGTTCTACGACACGACCTTTCTTCCCTGGACGTTTCTTTCCTCGGGAGGCGGTATTTACTTGGCTTATCCTTGACTGGTCACTGCTGAGACCCGCTTCGATTTTCCGTTCTATTAATCGCGCGGAATATTTCAGAAAAAAAAGAGAAAAATATATGTTATTTATGTGTCTTTTATATTTTTATTTTTTATTCATTATTTTTATTTATTACTGAGCAGTAGTTCCATTGGTTTTTTTTCTCTTGCTGTGATTTCAATTTTATTCATAATATTTTATTTATGATAATCGAGATACATAATATTTTGGCGAAAAAACGCGCGTGGAGATAAAATAGATAAGGAATTTCTGATCAATGACAAAAGCTCAGATGCCCTCTGTAAATTTGTTATTCATTTTTGTGTGAGAAATATGAATATATTATATATATTTACGGTTTTTCTTCCTTCGATTTTTTGTGTTAGACGTATACCGCGAGCACGTGAACAGATTCAAAGAAGTTGTGCGTCTACATGTAAATATAAACAGTCATGTAATAGTATACGTCTCTCGGTTTATTCTGATTTCCATTACAAATCGCTAAACGTATATAGAGTATATGGACTTTTTGTGACTGATCGTATATCAATTTCATAAAGATTATGCGAAGACTAAAAAGAACTCGCACAATTTTAATAATTTATGATGTAACAGCATGCAGATAATGCGTCAAAAATACACTCTGACTCTAGTGGATTTGCGTACGCTGACGCCATACGTTATCAGGGTTTTTTGCGTTTGATTTCGATGAAAGAGAATTCGGGATTCGTATGCATCTTGTCAAATATATTGCGGAGTGAAATACGAGATTTATGTTTTTTAGTTATTTTCTGGAGAACTTGTCCATCCCCGTATTCCATATTTGCACTTTACAACGAAACTTTATTTCCGAGAGATTTTGGTACCTTCTGTCTCTTCTCTATAATTGTAACATGACACAAATTCCCTTTGACTTTCACTAAAGTAGCCGTACGTAAGAAAATTAAGTACACACAAAAGACGGAATCAAGCATTTATGCAAGCAATCTCGGAATATATCGCGATAAATGAATAACTTGTGAAAAGATAAATGATCCGTCGTGATACGTAACGAAGTGTGTCGACATGAGTACTCTTCATAGAAGTACTTGCATATGTCGAAACTAATTCTCACACAAACATGAGCACATGCATTTACACATGCATCCTATTTTTGAAACCCATTACGTAATATACGTTGATATAATATCACGATGAGAAATATATAGGCGCTCCGTCGCACGTATTTTCGCGTTGCGAATAATCTGATTGTCTACTCGATGACAAATTTAAATAAAGTGATATCGTGCAATAATATTAATATTATAAGCAACAATATTAATTTAAAAATATATAAAAATATATATATATATATATATTTCTTAGGGGAATAGAGAATGTTCACTCAAATGGACAGGCGAAAATTTTTATTTTGAAAATAGTCTTTTAGTCTTTTCTTTGCTAGTAATTAAGATAACACATGATAAGGTATTATTTGACAGGCAAACTGGCCAAGAAAAGCCTTCACGTGGCCAGTTTGCCTGTCAAATAATACCTTATTATGTGTTATCTTAATTACTGGCGAAGAAAAGACTATTTTCAAAGTTGTATCCCACCATTGACTTAAAAGGATGGTGTTCCCCTAGAGGCGCTGCTTAAATAATAAGCTCGCACTAAGTGTATCGGTTATTGCGATAAATATTATCACTTGTCTTGGTGGTCGAACTTGTCTTGGTATGACGTCCGCACGGAATGGGGGAGTTCCAGGTTCGAATTCTGGCTGAGGTAATATTTTTCGCAATAAATTCTTTATTCAATTTACCAAACATTCAAAACGATTAAAATCGAAAGATGGTTTTAATTCGTTGTTTGACTGCGTTAGGCTGACAATCCATGTTCGGCGCGTAGATCATTTATTGATTGGCTGAAAATTTTTATTGTCGTGTGAAATTTGTTTTCTCGACTGGAAGAGGAAACAGAAGAAGGCAAAAAGAATAATTTGAAGCAAAAACGATTTGGCAAGTCCCTGTAACTTTCCGACAATGTCATCTCTATTGTGACTACTTTCTGGCTGAAACGGAAAGGGATGTGGTGATTTCCGATTGAATTGTCTTCAAAGATTAAAGTAACACAAACACATGTTCCTCGTATTTCTTCTTCGTATTTGCTTCCATCTCGCTCTCAATTTTTCAAATAGGAGAAAACTTTCTCAGAGTGTAAATCCTTTTGTCTCTTTTTTCCGCATATATCTTTGTAGCGAATGACCCCCATCGATGTACGTCTTCATCTACAACATGTTCCCTCGATGACCTGGTAGCTTGAGGTACCAGTGAGGTACCAACTCTATTACTGTGAGGAGCGTTTTCTTTATCTCGCGTATTTTTCGTAACGATATCTCGTAACGATATCTCTCTGATTTTCGTGGCCTCCTTTATCACTCATATGTTTATCTTGACAGAAATTGATTGAACAATGCTTAAAGTAACTGTAATATATTTCATAATAAAAATCTATGTCGGTCTCACATTGGAAAGAGAATATAAGTAAACCTTTCCTAAATAAAATAATTGTTTCTAGTTTCTAACAGAAATTAGGAACAATAATTATCTCATTTTTTACATTGTAATTAGATTGCAATTCGAAAATGCATAGTAATTAAAATTATGTAAACTAAATTTTATTTGCAATAAGTTTAACCTGTTTTTTATCGGTGATGCAGCATTTACAAAAAATTGTATTAACATAAATTATATCAAGTTTTAGTCGAGAGTTTATTTTAATTTTTAAAATGAAAATTATGTTTTTCTTTACTTGCAAAATTTATTTTTAAGAATTTATCGAAATACTAAAATTCTGACTGCTTCTCGGCACAAATTTTGTAGTTTTATCGAATTGAAGAGTTGATCTTTTAGTCTGTTATTTTGCAAGCATCCGTTATTACTCATGTCATTCATTCATGTTATTTATCACTAGTATCATTAATCATTTCACCTGTCAGAAGTAAACCTGTACTTATTGTTCTCACAATGACACAGGTTACCTGGTAGGTTGATTGTTTATGAATATTCTGTAGTTAAGTTATTTTTTTATTTGATTATAAAAAGTCATTGAGCATCATCATGTGTAAAGGATAAAAATATTGTATAAATATAACTTGTAAACATTTTATATAGATAAAAATTTAATTATATTTTGCAGTTATTTTTTATTACGCATACACGTGACCAAAATTGCAAATTTTATTCATTTTTACTTACTTCTCTCTTTAAATATTTGAAATTTATAATTACTTTTGAATCTATGTTTTTCCAATCCAATTAAGAGAAATATGATGATAACTCGAATGTTCGTCAAAATCAATTGGATTGTCAAGTATTATACTTGCAATCCGCGATTATTACAAAATTTTCTACAAAATAAAATTTTCTCATGTGTTTCATGACAAATACAAATACATTCAAGCGTACTAGGTCGTAGCAGTAATGAGTTGTATGGCTCGGCGTGAGGGGTAATTGCCAAATGTAAGTGCCGTGTTTCATAATACTGTAAGTAGGGGGAGACAACTGTGTGTGTGTGTGTGTTTGTATATGTATATATACATAACGCATATATATATATATATATATATATATACATACATACATATATATATATATATATATACGCGTTATGTAGTAATTATAGTGAATAGTCGAAAGCAGTGTTGTATAAGTTGCGGAAGCCATCGATCGTTTTAATCTCTTGCATCTTTATGGTAAGTTTTATTGCAATTACTATGATGAAAATATTAAAATTAGTATTGGTATTTTTCAGTTACGGAAAAGTACTCTTACTGCGACCATAATTCCGCAAAAGATAAAATATAATTATTACCGTTGCATGAAGTGTCAGGTTGCACAAAGTTGCACGAAGTTGCAGTACGTGTCAAGAATTATATTGCATAATTCTTGCATATTTGAAACCATATATTTATATTTCATTAAATAATTTATTAATTTTGAGCAAATTAATAAATTATTTATGTTTTTTAATGTTTTTTATATTTATTAATTTCTACTCTGAATAAATTATCTTTGAAACGTGAAACGAAAATAAAAAAGTAAATAAAATATAATAGCGATATTTATTGTTGATTTTTCAGTTCGATTATGTTACAAATTAATGTTAACAAATTAAAAATTTAGAATTTAATTTTTTTATTACATTTCTAGTAGTGGCTTCTGGTTCTCTCATATCGACGTGCCATAAATTGAAAACTGAGTCTTATCAGTATAGTAATCCTATTTGAACAGCGACTGTGATTAGATTAAAAAGTATTCGTCGAATATATCGAGACAATGATTATCTCTGGAATAATGTTATAAATATATTTTGTTACATATATATATATATATATATATATATATATATATATAGTTGCATTTAAAAAGAAATACATAACAATCATCATACATATATCTAATTACGGATAGTATATTCTAAATTAATAGCGTAAAATACAGGGTGAGCCAAAAGTCACTACTCCTTGAATAACTAATATTTTATTGACATTATTAAGTAGGCTACATTACTTGTAAAAATATAACTAATAAATCTAAATTATCAGTTGAAAATAGAAGGTCAAATCTACAAGGTTAAAAACAAGATTATCTTATTGCTAGTACTATTTCAATAAGCATTAAAATGGGTAGTGACTTTTGGCCAATCTTATATATATGTTGCAACTTGATTTATTTTTAAAAATATTCTTTTCTTTCGAATATATAAAGATCAAAGAATCATTGCAAGAGAAAGTACTTCCAAGAAGTCATAAATAAAGAAACTTAGTGAAAGTTATATTACTATTACATGGACTTATCTGATCTGGAAGATTGCCAGTTTATTGTATAAATATTTAAAGTGGAGCGTAATGAGGCTTAACAGCTACAATGCAAGCTTTCGATCGTCAATAGAACACGATTCTCAATGAAATTACATTGCATGCAATTACTCAGTTAAAATTAAGTCGGTATTTCTGTACTCTCAAAACATTTTCTCGTTACTACTATTCTACTATCGTGACAAGTTATTCATTTGCAAATGAAAATTACTTTCTCTGTCAAAGATAGTTAGTTTGGAAAAATATCTGTACAGAACTTAATGACATCAGTCAATGGCAATACGATACATACGCATGATTACGGAGGCAATTGGCTTCTTGGATTTCACGTCATGACTAATTAAATTAATTAAACTGCACACGTCCTCGGTGTGTTTCTTTCGACGATGTCATATCTGCAGATTGCAGAGTGCGAAATGTGACATATAATTTTGGGCAATCTATCACTTCTGAAACCTGTCACTTTCGAGATAGTTGTCATCATCCTACCTCGGAACCATACCATGAATACGTCGAGCATCATTAACTGTGAAGTTTTAAATGAAAATTTCAGCCGCTCTCTGTTTTATAACAGAATTTTATTTCTATAATAAACTTTCGTATAACTACATACCTGTTTTCAATCATAGATGTTATATTAAAAATCGCCGCATTTTATTTTTGTTTATTTTCTACGAGCTTTCATACAGCGTGTGTTCTGAATAATATCCAACGATTTCTAAATTTGTCGCACTCTTAACATGATTATTTGTTTAAAAAAAACAATAACGACTCGGAATATCCGCACACCTCTGTAAAAGTTCGCATTGTAAACATGAGATAAATGTCTTCATGAGTCGCATTGCTAGTTCCTAGGGTCGAGAGAGGGAAACTCCCGTTCAACTCGATACCGGAGCAAATCAATAGTTAGGCGTCGCGTCTCTCGATCGTCGTGTCGCGTATAGGAAATGGAATGCTTCGTCGAGCTAACGTCGGTGATTGAGGTACAAAACAAATCTCGGACACAACAATTGTCTTTCTCTGGAAAATCATGTAATTTTTATTTTTCGGGTGGAATTTTTGATTTTAAACAGAATTTCGAGCATTTATGACAAATTGCTTTCGCAGGCTTAGCTTGATACATATTTTATTCAAACATACATGGAACACTCGTGGAATACTCTTCACAGGTATCGATAAATAGAGTTGGTCGCGTTTTCAATTACAGATGTATAAAATTACAGATGTATAAAATTTAGTGTATTAATTTAGTGTATTAAATTTAGTGTATTAATATATCCTCTATTGAAAGTTGACACTTTGTAGTATCCATTGTTCATAGAAGCAAAATACTGTGATAAATTCGCAAAAAAAGAGTCAATATAAAAGAGCAATATCGAAAAATATATAAAACACTCCAATATTCGATAACATTTAACATCTTTTTTTTTAATGTGTCAAGTGTTTTGATACTTGTTCGTTAAACACGCTCTCTTTAACACGCATGCTTATTGATTGTTATAATTAATATAAAAAAATAAAATACTGACTAACGCACATGATGGATACTAGATTTATACACATTATGAAGAATTATAAAAATTGGAATGTCGTGTTTCCAATTTCAATATATATAGTTGGAAATTTTCGAAAAGTTGGTATTCCATGGGAATATCGACTTTTCGAAAACTTTGAAGTTTCGAACTTTAAAAGAGATTTTACCTTACAAGGAATATCCGGGTAAAATCTCTGTGTGTACTCTCTCTTGAGTCTTTTCTCTCCCTCCTTTCTTTCTCTTCTCTACGAGAGAATCGATTGCACTGCATCTTAAATTTCTTATGCCACATCGTGGTAGCGCAAGCTGCTATAGTACCATAAATGATCGACTCTTACTACTGTGAATGCATACGCCACATTTCTCCGGGCGATGGAGAAAATGGCATTAGTTAGCCTAGTGTTCGCAACGCAAATAAAAATAATTAAATTATGAGATGGTGAATTAAAATTTCTAAAATAGCGTGAGAAATAAATCGAGAATAACATCAAGAATATATCCGCACGCAAACTTTAGTCTTTCCTGTGAAAGGATAATCGCGGCAATTCTGCGTATATAATTAATCGGTGACGAATAAACGACGAAAATAAATTATTGATTTATCTCTGTGAAATGTTTTGTGATCAGTTATTTGCGATTTAATAAAGTAAAAACTCGAGGCAAAAATAAAAATAATTAAATTATGAGATGGTGAATTAAAATTTTTTAAATAGCGTGAAAAATAAATCGAGAATAACATCAAGAATATTACTTGATTAGCAAGCTCGTGAAATGATATAAATCTTTCAAGTTTGCAATGTAAATATATGTATATGTATAAAATGTAACAGAAGTTTCCATCGATTAGATTCTTTTTCCAGGAAGCAATAAGATTTTTATCGAAGCGAACTTTAATATCTCTTGTAACTATTTTTAATGTTTAGATATTATATAAATCTTTTTTATTTTACTATTAAATATAAGAGATTTTATATTGTACATAATTTTATAAATTTGATAACTTATTATTATTATATATATTATATATATTATATATATTATATATTATTAATATATATAATATATTATTAAATATTATATATATATTATTTATTTTAATATTATTTGTACAATACTATATATTTACAATATTTATGTAATTTTTTATTTATTATTTTATATTAGATATACAAATCAAGTGTGCAGTATACATAATACGCAATGCATTTTGTAAAGATAAAAAAATTTCTTATTATTTATCGTGCCATTCTTATTTTTATTTAAAAAATAAGAAAATAAAAAATTATGAAATTATGTGGTCGGGTTTATTTTCATTAATAAAATCTGTCATAAATATTAAAATTAAATATTAATTAAAAAATATCAATTTATTCATTTCTTCTTTTTTATATAAGATTCATATAATAAACAGACGAATTAATCATTAATTGGCTCAATAGATCTTAAATATCTCGGTTATCTTAAAGTCTTACAACGAATATAGTTATACCGTATCTTCTCTTCCATTATTGAACAAATGCTTAAGTAACTAAAACACTGGTATCTAAATGAAATTGTCTCCCAGGATCGATAGTAATCCCAGTGCACAGTGTGAACTTTCGGAACGACCGAAGTTCACGTTGCAGACACAGAGAGCTAAGTATAACATTGACAAAACAAAAAGAACGAAATAGAATATGCATGTACGTCTGCACTTGTGTGTTCGTGGACAGAAACACGGTTGTTACATAAGCTCTTACAGCACATTTTTCATCGAACGTCGAACCTGAGTAGATTATTTTAGAAAACGCATGAGACGAATTATGAATAAAAGTAAAAAAACTCAAGGATGCATCTTGATCTTTTATTCTTTATACAAACCTAAATCGAAACCTAAAATAATGAGAAAAATTGACGCAAGCTTATGTTAATACAGAGATATCGAGATATTTTATTAGATAATCTTAGCAATATTTTATTAGAAAATCTTGTTTTCTGAATCAAATTATTTCTCCTTATTAAAGTATTTATTTTCAGATTAATTAAAAATTTTTTTTATTTGCTTGTTAACAAAAGCCATGTAGAAAAAACCAATATGCTTCATAATAATTGCTTTAGTGTTAACATTAGTTAACACTCAACATTATCACCAGTATATAAGATTAATAGAAGTTGATGGAAGAATTAAAGCAAAGATAACAATTATTATAATATAGGTCATAAGAATGAATTACGCAATTATCTTGAGCTAATGAGAAAGATGCGATATCAGACAATTTGTTACGTTTAATCTGAATTATCACACTCCGAAACTAATTATCCATTCAATTATTTCGCCCCAGTTAAATTACAGCTACATTAAATTGAAATTGATTAATGCAAGGAAGATAAAAGAATTTTACTCTTGTACATATAATTAAACTTAATTACATAATTTAATATAATCGGAGAACGTTTGCCTAAAATAAAATCGGAAACACTTTGTTACATAAGGCTTTTCGTTTACGTCGTGTTATCTCGTGGGTACACGAAATCCGCAAAAATAATAAACACACGTACGAAGAAACAAAAAATAGAATCTCTTCCTTCTCTTGCTTTTTTCCTCTCTCTCTTTTCTCATTCTTTTTCCGCGTGCACATATCATACCGAGTGCCAGCAAGGTTTCCACACGTTGCACGTGCTCAAGATCGTAGACCTTCCTGACGTTCGACAAATTACATAACGACCTAGACGACCTCGTCGCGGTTACTGATAATAAAATGCAGCTTTACGTGCAACGTATGTGCATGTGCATGTGTGTCGCGCGCTACGTACATGCTCACATCAAGAGATACGTGAAACGGAAAGCTGCGAGTTCGGGTTATGAATAGCACGTGAGTGACCACGAGGTTCTCGTCACATGCTCGCGGACGAGTTTTCCGAGCCGTTGTCACGAGCGGCGACGTCGGCGTTTCGTCCGCATGATTTCGATGAGTCGGCAGCAGCATTTTCGGCTTGAGATCTTGCACAACCGACCGAGACTTTCAAGCCTGAAGTATTGCACGCGTGCATAATCCTGTCGGGATGGCACACGATTTATGTCATCAATTCCCCGCGTCCGTCGTTCTCCACGTCAATCACGAATTCGCGATTCTACGAATCCTGAAAGCAAAGAATATTTCTTTCCTTCCTTTCTTGCTAATTAATTCTTTCTATTTTTGTTTTATGTCTCTCAAAAAGGATGAGTTTTCTTACACCAATGACTAATCATCATGCTAATTAAGCAACAGTAAATTATCTCGAAGAAGAGATGAGTTGTTTTTACTAGAAACATTTTTACGACACATGCAATAAAATTGCAGACGTGACCGGAAGATGTATGCAGAGATTATTCACATAACTAATACTAATAATTGATAACAATGTATGAATTATAATTTTTATAATTCGAAATTTTATTTGTGTTTCAACTTTTTAAAAAGTCAACTCCAAGTCGGATATAAAGTTCAACAAAGTAAATACAAAATTTATTAACTAGTCAATTTGTGACATATTGTATTGACGAGAGCATTCGTTATTCGTTATGCTGAAGATGCAGCGTTTGGAAATGTTAATAATAGAACCTTTCTCAGAACAGTCTTAAAATTTACCATAAAATTTGCAATAATTCATTTGAACACCCGTGACAGTCAAAACTGTTCATTGCGAACTCGCGAAATTGCTGATACGTTTAAGATTGTTTATACGTTAAGATACGTTTAAGATTGTTAATAATAGATTTGCACTAAGAAAATAGCGTCATATTTGCGCGCATGTATTCCGCAGAACACATTTGGACCTTACGTGCTATTTTTACCTATCGATACTGTCCGCCTCATTTACGGTTTCCGTCCGTCATACCGTTCCCCTATTTTGCTCCAGAATAGTTATTTTATGACCTTTTAGGTGTCAAATTTACGGTGATATCGGCAATTTAACGCTCCTCTGGCAAGCGTTTGTTCTAGTCACTCTTTTCCTGCAGATTCACGGTCTTGTGCCTTGAAAGGTCAAAGAACTTTTTGGATCATTTGCCAATTCTAGTATTGCTAACAACTTTGTACTCCTTAATGCATAACGTTTCTAAATATAGGAAAGAGACAGCATCAGGTGACACAGAGAGGTTTTCTGTTACACAATTTGAAGAAAAACACTTTTTTTATGCGAAAAATACTTGAAGGAAACAATCAGGATCTTAGTCGTTAGTGCACATGAGTATTTAAAAAATTGTCCAATTATTCCGATAACTCTTTCATTCATCAATTGAGTTGACTCGAGCAATTGAAATTTTCGACGAACGATATTTTTTCCCAGTCGGGAAAATTTTTCTGCTTCACAATTAATCACATCAGTATGTTTCCCGTAACACGATAGTTTTAAATCGATATCCTTAACTTTCCGTTGCGGGAAATCTGTACGAGATTAATTGTTAGCGTACGTTTTGTACGATACTGTATAATTGGCAAATTGAGGCGTCTACCTCGATTTATTCAGCGTATTGACACACAGCCTTCCAATATTATACTCTAACGTGTATTCTCGCGGTTTTTTTTAACTAAATACGTATTTCGGTATTGCTCATTTGTTTTCGAGTACGAGCTAAGTTGGCATGCGTATTAATTCCGATAAGGTGTTTGCGTAGTGTTACATAATACTTTCATTGTCACGCATACTGATCGATGGTACAATATACTTGAAGTAATGCGACATATTCATTGGCTATGGCGTACCATGTCATACCAGTTTGTGAACTTGACACTTAATCTGATGGTCGTTTATCAGAGATATACATACGTACTCTCTATACGTATCATAATGTCCATAGCTCGAAAGAATCCCTTGATCAATCTTCGCGCAAAAAGAATTAAGCAAGTTTAGTTTCAAAATATTTTTGAACGTACGTATTTTGAAAACTTGTACGTGTTTTTTAAACATTTATACCCAAATAGAACTAAAATAGAAATAGATAAATTATTCGATACTATTTTATTTAATCCTCTATAGTTATAAATTTGTGCTTTGAAAAATCCAATTATTTTAAATAGATTATAGAAATGTCTTGTATTAAAATAATGTTTTATCGTTAATGCAACATACTATAAGTTATTCACGTAATACATCTTACGTAAGTTTGACAGAAGGTATAAAGTATATAGTTTCTGAGTTGATTTCTCAATGTTAATATTTTTGTCAAGCACTGACGTTCAAGGAAGTCATATTATAATCACTTTTAGCTTTACGACAGTCATAAAAAATTATGTTTGTCAACTAATCTCTTGTGTCATGTCACATCATTTTTATATATTTTTTAAATATATTAATATCGAATGTCAACAATATGTCGAATATTGAACTTGCTGAAATTTGCTGAAACTTGCTGAAACTTGCTTTTACAAGTTGTAAAATTCTATACATAGAAATTGTACTAAATGTTTAACATGCATCTTTCTAGTGCAGAATCTCATTTTTGGCAGTACAAGAAATATTTGTTTCAAATTGAAAAACTCACTAGTTTGAAAGTCGATTATCATATCTTTTTCCTATTAGATGTTTCTTATAAGTTACCCTCGACATTCTTTATTCTATTTATAAATATTTAGTATTATTTGGTCTATTTTGATAGTTAAAATTAATTGAACGGAAAGAAAAATAGATTAATATAGTTATAATATCATAGATAGATATCTAAGGCGGGACTATTTCCTATATTAATTTTTTTTAATAAAGAGGGTAATGGCCCTTTGCACCAGAAGCGTATCATATTTCTCTAACTAATCATGTATCTCCTAAGAAACTAAACAGAAACCATACTAAGAATCTGAAACTTTCAACATGTTTAACAGGTATTACCACAGATTGTCACAACATATTTTTTGTTCCTTACCACATGTTCAAGGATTAAAGATCAAGTTACAAGGCCTACACAAAATTTCCTAAGTCTATATTATATCTTTGGTCGAAACTATGTATATTTGAGTTGATACATCATTTTATGTTGCTTTTTTACTTAAAATAGCTATAAATAGCTCCATATATCAATTTTATATATCACTTTATGCACGTATTCAATCATTGTTTTTTTAAATTGCAAAAAAAGAGAAAGGGCAATGGATCTACCGAAAAGATAAATTTATTTTCTTCTGTTTGTTAGCTACTTTAGCCTAGATTGCGTACTAATATTATTTCTCGCTTATTAATAATCATTTAGCAGTATTTAATCAATACTTAAGTACTAATTAGAGACACTGTTTAATCAAATGTATATTCTATGCTAAGAGAGAAAAATAACATACTAAACATAATGGTTCGTGTTTTTAATAGTAAACAATAAGTCCTTGCAAAGTCCAAGACAAAGTCTCCATATCAGTTCGAAGAACTTTGCTCGTTTCGCACCTCCAGAAGCGATAATTAGTTAAATCATCAGGTCATGCATGTTATTCCCGTTGCATTCGAAAGTAGCCTCTTTTTAGTAACAGATCCAGTCGGAAAGTAGATGCGTAAGAGATCAAATTGCGCGGAGGGTGACAGGGAGAGGGGGAGAGAGAGAGAGAAAAAGAGAGAGAGAGAGAGAGATTAGTCGTATGTTTTTGACAATGTGCCTAGGCCGTTCTATAACAGTCCAACGTTCTAAATCATTATGCTTCGACTATTCGTGAGACATCGTCTTAGGCGTCAACCTGCCATGAGGACGACGAGCAAAGTGCGTTCGCCGTTTCCCGAAGCGTTGACTTTTCTTTGAAACGACAGACACGCGGCTGTCGTAAATCAACGCTCATTTTCTCTTATGCCGAATTTTATGTACTATGCACTATGAAAATTAATCTAGTAAAACAGATTTACAGGATTAACATCTCGCCAAGATACCCAGAATATCGTTAGAAAAAAATAAATTTATCTTTTCGGAAGATCCATTACCCTCTCTTTTTTCGTGAATTTCTGTAATCTCGCAAAAATATACATGAATATACAATTAAAAAAAAAAACAATTATTTGGATAATGCAATAGCTAGAGTTTTGGTATTCTTTTGAATTAGGAGAACATCGGTTAATGAAAATGAACAGATTTATTATTAATTAATTTGCACAATATGTAGAAAAATTATTTGGCAAATTCGAAAATACGAACATTCTTAGACTCTCTCACCCCTAATAATTTATCATGTTTTGCAGAGTATTTTTACAGAAAAAAGATCATAAAGTATCAAGCTTCTTTCATTTTATTTTGTTTTAAATTTACAATAAAAGAAATGTTAATGTATGTACATTTTTATGGAAATCTTTCTGACATTTCTTCATTTCTCATTAAACCGCTGTACTAACATACTTGTGCAGTATAACGAAGATATATGCTCGTGCGAGGATAGTGGTTAAAGGGCTGAAGAGATCGAACCCGCTTTTAAAATAGCCGAGGAACAGGAAAGGACAGACTCGTGACTACCCTGTGGGCAACGGGGAGCATATGATAGCGCAAAATCGTTGGCGTTGCACAGTCGCAGACGACCTCGGAAAATCGAAGCGAACATTGTGGCGCGGTGCACGCCGACGACCGCCAGTGCAGTGCCGCCGGGATGACTTTGGAGGATACCGCGGCTCCTCGTCCTGGCAGAAATAGTACGCGACCGGTATGCGTTATTCGTGTTCACGGACGGCGAAAAATTTCAAATTCGATTGCCATCCGTCAACGACGCCGCGAAAAGAAGCAACATCCCCGAAGCCGGCGAATCATCCATCCGCGAGAATTCTGACTGGGTCTCGCATTGACTGAAAATATGTGAAACGTGAGCCCTAAAGCATGGCGGGCGTGGCGATCTCCACCGTTTTGCTTTTGACAGAAAATTATCCTTAATGAAAAACTCGATGAGCGAGTATCGTTTCGATGATTTATCTTGAAGTGGAAGATTGTTCGCGAGAAAACTTTACGATCTTGAGATCATAAACCGAAGTTTCTTTCGAAGAAAATAATTGTTTCCAATTCTCATCGCCTGTGACTCATAAGATTGCGTAATTTCCTTTGACTTGACTGTTTATTATACTTCTCGCCCTACTCTCCAAATATATTTATTAGAATGAAATATTCTTTCACGTGATAAGAAAGAAACGATATAAAGACGTCAGAAACAAAGAAACACTTATACAAAGTATTTTATTTTTACTAGATAAGTGTTTCAAAATCCAAATTTCCTTGTAAATTAAAGAGAAAATTCCTGATTAATACATGGAAAATAGCTTCTATGCAAAAATATTGAAATGCTTGTAAGTTTCGTCGACGAACAATCAAAAGTAAGATTTCCGGTAATTTAAATCTTAAAAAAGAAAACACGTGACCAATTCCTCAATTTTAAAGCTTTATTTTTAATCTGAAACTCGATTACATAAAAATATACGATATCAAAATTAGAAAACATTAAATAAAGAACTTCTCGAAATTGTATTGCTAAAGAAAGATCGACTCCGTGAATCATATTTATAACTCGTTATAAATAATTGCAGAATGTATAATTTCATTAAGAATCTTCCGTGTAAAAATATCTTTTATACGAAAATATTTACTCACACCACATATTTATATTTTCACTGGAATTACTGGATGTTTTTCCTCTGCGTTTTCTAACCTTTGCACCGCAAACTGCCAGTTGTAGAACATCTTTTGTCGACAGTTTCTTACGAATTTTTTGTAGCATATGAAACGCACGAAAATATTTTATGATTCATGTCGTTTCACTAATTATTATTATTTTTATTAAAACGACGTACCTTTTTAACGTTTTAAGTGCGAGCAGCATTATATGACATGTAAGGTACGTTCGTGCAGCAAAACAGATTTCAAGGAAAAATTATTTTCGACGTCAAGGACAATTTTTCGTAATACACGATCTGGTACGGCGCGAACGCATAATAGTTTGTTTGCAGGATGCAAACGCAACGAACGTTTTTACTTATCAGCGTCCTGAAACCCTGTACTATAGATATTTTAGGGTAATCTCGAATTCGAAGTAACGATGGGTACTCGAGTATAAAGGATACACACTCGATGTACACTGGCAAGCACTGGTCTTGCACGATCAATGAAACGTACCATTTAGATATTAATACGATATCTAGACGTTTTTACGCACAGTTTGCTGTGATGTAAGCCAGACGGAATCTGGAACGAAAATGCGGTATGTCGTAGGTTACACATTGGAATGACATTACGTTTCAAAAATAATTCGTGTCACGGACGAGCAATTCGCAGATAAATCGTTTCTTATCGCTCTCCTTTATTCTCCATTTTTCTCTCTCTGTGCACATTAATCACGTTCAAGTTAAGAAATGTTACTTTTTAGTTGATAGTATTACGAATATTACGTTTTCACACTTGAAAGAAATCTGAAAACAAGTAATATATTAATAGGAAAAGATAACAGTAATGAGGAAATGAAATCAGGTCAGAATCATTCATCAGAAATGAAGTAAGATCTTTGAAACTCGATGATATAATAATAAAACTATAATAATGATTATTAACGAAACAATATGAATTATAAAATATTTTTTACTACAATGTGTCCGTCTTTCTGAGACACTAATTTCTCTTCAATATCGCGCATCACCGGCAAAAATTAGCACTTTATTTAGTGATTATGCTATAATTGCTTTCGCGCTCCTGCTCAAATCAGAAGAATTCGTTGCAATCTTAATCTTAAAAAATTGTCTTGGAAAATTAACCGAGGTTTATAGCAAACTATTATTCTTCTGACTTTCATAATATAAATGTCATAGTTCGCAGTAAATGTCAAAGGGAGGATACATTTATACTTTGTCGACTGAATGATTCGAATCCAGTTTAGGATCCGTACATCCCACAATAAAATCAATCGTACGATTTATTAAACTGCCTGTAAAGTATACTTTTTATTTTACCTCAATCTTTTATTTAAAAGCAATATAAAAATAGTGCAATATAAAAATAGCTGAGAGTCTTGTACAATTTCGTAATTCATTAGTTTTTCAACATGTTTCTTCTCCATTTAAATGACTCTCAGTCTCTTTAAAAAAAAATTAAATCAGTATGTTTATTTAAACCGGAATTTAGTAGAGAAACGGTTGTATAATACAATTTTTATCAATCTACTGAAATAAAATGTAATTCCTCGCCTATATCATCTTGACAGTAGAATTATTTATATTGCCATTACATCAAATATTTTTCCACATTTATTTTCATGAATTCCTCGGTTAATATTCAGGAATTATCTACAAAATATCTACAATATCAAGTTCAATTAAGAATTGATCGAAACTGGCTAGTTGAAGATGAAGGAATCGGGCATCGAGACGATTCTTTACTCGCACGAAGAAGACATCAGTCGTCGATCAGCTCGCTAGCCTCCTTGGTAGCCCGTTTTCTATTCTAATTCCGATGCTATTCTGGTACCGGTGGAGACAGCCAATGGGCGACGCGTCTTCTCGGCTACCATACGCGCAAATACATCCCTCGCGGACTCTTCGCTCTTCGTCTCGTCCGGTGTGTGAACTATCACCCCCTTCCCCGTACCGATCGCAGTCGTTCTCGAGGCATCGTGTGCGATACATTAATCCTATATTCGCATATTGCTCGTTGTCACCATTCCTTCGTCCTTCATCAGTGGCCGCGGTGAACGTTTTTGAACCGATCTCTCGATCTACGCCAAGCGCCAAACGCCGTTTGAATCGGTCAGAACGTCCTTGAGGAGCGATTTTGCTCGTCGATCAGTCAGGACAATCCTGAAGGGGAGATAGCGTCAGGAGGAAGGGTGCGATGCAGTGGCGTCGACAGAAGAAGGTCACCCACGTGATCGGCTCCTCGAATCATGTGCTACTCTTAGCGAGGTACCAAGATGGTACGGAAACATTACTTCATACATATTATAGCTGCAAGTGGAGAACGCAGCTATATGATACAATATATTGAACCGATATGAGCCAATATTATAAAGAATTGAGATTTAAGCAGAGGAAGGTAGCGAAAGGTGAAAGAAAATAGTGCAAAGTTTCTCTTTCTGTCACAGTTTGTGAATTGATAATTCATTGACTTTTCGGCTATTGACTAATTTAAATACACTTTTTGAGATATTCTCGAAATGCAAGTCAAATGCTAATTCGTTACAGTTCCGAGTAAATTTTTTAGCTTAATTCATCTGATACGTCTTCTATTAATACTGTATCAAAATATTGTATTTGTGTATATAAATTTTTTAATGAAACAATCGTAAAATGTTAATATATAATCGTAAATGTTAATTCGTGTATTTTACACAAATTAGTGACTCCGTTTTTTGGATGAAGCTGGATAATTGATCAATTCAATGATCAATTCCATAGACACTTCCTGCATGATACGGTTTCATGAATTACATTTGGAAGGACATAGTTCTTGCGTTAAACACAACGTGTAAAGTGGTCGTTCCAGATGTCACGGAAATATCTAACATTTTCTCTTGTTATTAAACACGACTGACTATTAAATTCGACAATTACGTGTTCATTAATTGCTCACTTTTCGTCAATTCAATTTACGTATATGAATGGAACATCGATTTCCTAGAAATTGAGTCCACTTGATATTTATAACGTTATATAAATTCCGATATATAAAAATTCGAACTTACATATAATATATGACTGAACACGATTCTAGCTGTAAAAATGTCTTAAAAAAGTCTATAAAATTG
Source organism: Crematogaster levior (assembly GCA_901521435.1). Lineage (NCBI taxonomy): Eukaryota > Metazoa > Arthropoda > Insecta > Hymenoptera > Formicidae > Crematogaster > Crematogaster levior. The sequence goes on from CABEGB010000625.1 coordinate 880,028, forward strand.
GAATGTTATTTAGGTATCTCTAAAATACACCTTTCGAGTATTTTAAGATTTGACTGTTATTAAAAATCCCGAGTACTTATTCTGCACATATTAATTCATTGTTTTTTATCACGAAATTTTTATTTCATTAATTCGAGTTTAATTAAAGAAAGTAGTACGAAATTCATGAGTCTCAGCTTAATCACGTTGTTCTCGGCAGCTCCACCTGGTGAAGAGGATGAGGAGGAGGGTTTGCGAAAAGACTATGTGAAGAGCCAAGAGAAGGAGACAAACGCGCACACACACTTCGATCGGAATGGACAACAAGGTGGTTACAAGCCACGTCGAGCTGGTACCAGCACCAGTGGCGGAAGTACAAGCGGCTATGCTAGCAGTGGCTCAAGATCGCATAGGGACGAGAGCGCGGGCTCGCCGTCGCAGCCCAAGATCATCTTCAATGAAGAAGAGTACACGAGGATCACGACGCCGCGGCAGGATGTTCTCTTCAAGAAGGGTTACCTGTCGCGCAAGAAGCCCTGGACTGGAAACGCGAGCACTAGCGCTACGCCGTCGACCACGGAGAGTCAGTCGGCGTCACATTCCACCGCAGGTTGTGATTGTAGAATAAATGTATTGCCAAACGCTATAATTGCGCTAACAGCGAGTGAAAAGCGTATGCTAAACTATCAGCAAATTAATTGTTTTTGTTATCGGTTAGCAGATTAAATTAAAATATTCTAATTTTATTAGAATTGTCATTAGCGTCTTGTTTGCTGTAACATATTTAATTCTGATACTTTAAAACTTTATTGTTGAATTCTATAATTGTCTGAATGTCTACTTGCACCTATTCTACATCTATTCGAGAAAAACCTATATTTTTTGTTTTTTTTTCTACAGCGACACTATTTAGAAAAAAGTTTTCATCATCCTGTCGTTAATATGTTTAGACTGTCGATAAACGAGTATACGCTTAAACGATAATATTCTTGCAGACGGCAGCGAAACTACAGAGGACCAGCAACTATTGGATAGGGACAATGGAACAGGAGAATATCCGCCCGTAGTAGAGCCAGGAGCGCAACTAGGATACGGAACGTTTTACGATCATGCGAGCGGCTACTATTACGAATATCCTGTGATGTTGGTTGGACCTGCACCAGTACCTGCTCAAGTTGGACCAAGCGTTCTAGCGACTGTACCCTGCGGCCCGGTCCCTTTAAGACCGATTGAGTGGATTAATCCTGCCTTTGTGCCTAAACTTGCCAATCAACCATATTGCTTAATGGACTATCAGGTGATAATCCGAAATCTCATTAAATGTGCAATTAAAATAAATTTGCATAAATTTCAGAAAAATGCAAATACTACATAAGCACTAATTGAGTGATAGAGTATTTACCTTGAAACCACAACTTAAAATTTTAGATTGTTTATTATTACATAAAATAATATCGAGATTCTAAGATGCGTAGAAAAAAAACTTGCTTTGTATTAATTCTAAACAATTGTAATAATATATAATTAATTAATTTATAGACTAATCAAAGTACAGAACCAGTCACAATAACGGAAGAACAGAACGGTACGATAGTATCAGCGGAAGCTTCCAACAGCGTGTGGAATGAGAACGGCACTGGTAGCGCTAGCTGCAGTGGTAGTGTAGTCGAGGAGATCGAAGAACAAACAGAAGAGACGAACAACGTAATTATGGAACAGCACGTCGTGAAGGAGCAACTCGCGGAAGAAGAACTACCGGAGCAGCTGCATCTCGAGGGGCAGCAACATTTGGAGAACGGCATGACGACGGTTGATCCATACCTCGATCCACTACTGATGCAAGAGCCAGTGCACATGTCGCATATGATGCCGGCCGTGCCGCAACCGTATATGTATCCTGGTCACTACATGTTCGGGCCTCCCTTGGTCAACGTTAATGGTTAGTTACAGAAATAGAATTAGATTTAGGATCGGAGCCGTCCCCATAAGTAATGTGCGCGTGCTGTAATATATGGATTGGCAAAATCTGTACTTGCTCTCTCCTATTTGCATGAACAGACCTAACATTTGTTCCTCGTAGCCTTCGTTCTGTTCATAGTCGGATGGACGGAACAACGAACAAGTGTGTTGATTGCCCATGTTTAAAAGAAAGAGGCGTATTTCGGAGAGGGAGTGCTAACGCGATCGAGATATAGAATTTATTTATTGTATAACAGTCAGGTCAGAAAAAATATAAAATTTGATTAAAATCTATGTTTGTTAATTATTGGAAGAATTATTGGATTAATTTGGAAGTTAATTATACTGTTTAATGTGAATAGTAAAAATAATAAAAATTGAAATGAAAGATAGAAAGTTTTAAAGGCTCGTCTAGAATAGATAGAGTGATCGTCTACAATTCGTGGAGTAAGGAGTAAGAGTAGACGTATGAAGGTTATTTCCGGTGTAAAGGCGCTGGAGTATGGGCGTAGGCGAAATAAATTATTTTTATTTCCTACTCCTACTCTTACTTCTACGCCTACTACACTTATTGTAGACGAGCCTTTAGATTTTATAGTAAAATTTATTTATAAGTTATTTATAAGAGTATTTGTTATTTGTTAGTAACTTTAAAATTTACTTTTCAAAAAGTTTTAACTTTTGTTACTTACAATTCAAAAGCTATTGATGTATTGATAATTTTCTGGAGGAAAAGTCAACTCGATTAAAGAAGGACGAATAGTACTTCATATCTTCTTACACAAGCAATTGTTACATAACAGGCTAACAACACGGAAATGAAAAAAGGAAAAAATAACGATATTGCGCTATTATTGAATTATTTATATCTGTGCGGATTAAACGCTCCTTCCTCGAACTTCGCTACACTGGCCGTAGTACGCTTGATTGTACCTATTTCTAATGTTAAACGAGAACAGTGTCGATCGGAAGCGCGGCCAAAGGAAAGGGATATGCTCCGATTCATGACTTCTGTCCCGTCCATCGGCATCATTGCTGTTTTATTACCGCCGTGCCTCTACCACATTCAAGGTAAAAGGTAATAATTCGCAAAAAAGGTACCACGCTTTAGACACGATCGTGGAAACGGGAGCCTCGAGTTCCCGCAGCCTCGTGAAACAGTATATCGTGAGATTGCTCGGCGCTTTTTCATGTCGAGTGTGTCCGGCGGTTAGGTCGGTATATGTAATTCATTCTTCACGATCGTTCCTAAAGTTCCTCTGTACACGCTCGATTTGTCTGTTTGTCTGTTTAGTCGCTCGCGACTAACGACATGTGTCACTCACATAAATGTCGATCGGTGTACTTTTCACAGCTGCGACACGCCGTATTATTTCATTGTTCTTCACATTGCACCAGTAATGAAACGTATCTCATGCGAGAGTCCATTGACTCGCGACCACCGCACGAGAAGATACGTCGTTCCGTGGTCACCGGCACAATTTAACGTCGGAAATATGTCTTGGCTGCGCGAGAGACATGAGATGAGAGTTTGGCAACGGCAGCACGTTGCTACATCTCAAATAGAACTCGTCAAAAATAACACTTACGTCTCGTTTCGCTTAGATATACAAGAAGTCGGAAGGCACAGACAAGCAGTGAAAAGCTAGGTTCACTTTTCGCGACAACTCCGGCACGTTCTAGCCGCTCATTTCTCTGATCAATTGAATCGTTCATCTCAGGTCACCAAATGTTGCATTGAAATATTATTCGTTGACCGTTTCCCTCGTATCTCTCGACAGACTGATAACGCGCGACGATTTCTTTTGTCTAAGGTGTTACCATTCAGGGCGGACCATTAGTGAGAACTATGGATGTAACAGCTATGATGGCGTGCGCCAAACGAAGAAAGAAGAGAAAGAAAAGAAAACAGAGAAGACCTACTTTGGTAAGTCGATCAAAATAATTGCTAACGCAAAATAAGATAAATTTCATTAAAACTTTTTGTGAAAGAAATAATTGTAGCAGCATAATATGTAACAGCAGTAAATATAGGTATATTACTGATGTATGAATGTAAAGATCAGAAATATCTCGTAACTATTTTTGTTGCGAGATATTTTTGGTTGAGATGCTTTTGTTAAAATCTGACATTTTTTTCTGATTAAATTCAGGGTAACACCGAAGATGAGGAAGAAGGGGAATACAGTTCCGAATGTGATAATGATGTATCGTCTTCCCGATTACCTTGGTCAGAATGTCCGACCTCGACCGCGATTACAACGACCGCGAATCGACCACTCAATCCCGAGTGCCAGGAATTTCAGTTGCGGCCGGACCTGCAATTGCGAATCCTCTCTGATCCTGTTTCATCCGTCACCACCGTGGCCGAAGAAATCACGCTGTCTGTCAATGACGCGCCGGATGTGTCATCTTACATCGAAACGGAACCGACAAGTCGCGAGATCGAGACGTGTGATTTGTCAACTGCTCAAAGTCTAACAAACCAGGAAGAGATGGCAATCCGCACTTTGGAGCAAATCGTCAGAAAGATGTCTTTGGAGAACGTTCAATCAGTGGCAGTGGGACACATGCCAAGAAGTAAGAATACAGAAATTAACAGTGAAGCGAATCATCTAGTCGCGAATGCGGAAACAATAATAACGAATGACACCACGGAGATAAGCAACAGTGCTCCAACTGAAGCGCCCGTTAGGATTGATTTTCCTTTAGAAAATGATGGCGATTCGACCAGTGCCAATGCGAAGCATGAGTTGTTCGAAAATAATAGCAACGACGTTAACATAGATACATTGAATAATTGCATTAGATGTCCCGAAGAAAGTTTAACTAATGGCGATACGAATCATGAACATCTTGTGGAGAAGGCAAGATCGGTGAGTCCTCAAGACAATAGCTCCAATTTAACAACGATGAATGTCAACGAAAAAGAAGAAGTTCGACGATTGCGACACTGCAACAATTCCGTTCCCGAGCAACATCACTTGGATTGCCCAGGAAGTACAAAAAAGGTCTGAAATTTGTGAGAGAGTCTACACCCGGGCCGGACTTAGATGATTCCGCGCATCTAGATGTGGAAAACAGGGTACTCGTGCAACAACTCGAAGCTGTCGAACTGTCGGACGCGGATTACAAGTGCAATGTGAACAATAAGCTGGGCGAGACGGAACGGAAGGTGACGAACGAAGAAGATTTATCGGAGATATGTAACGAGGACACGATCAAAGCGACAAGCCGAGTCACACTCGAAGGCTCGAATGAGGATTCCGGGTTTGAGAGTCAGACTCGGCTGCCGAAGAAGTATCCCATTACGGCTGCGGTGAAGGAGTGGCTGCTTCGAGTGAACTCGCCCGATCTTTTCGTAACATCAGCGTCGACCTCGGAAAACGAAACAGACGACGATGATGATGAAGAAATGGATGCAAAGCCGCCAAAAAACTTGCAAGGCAACCCCATGCCTGCACTATCTGCTAATAGCGGTGTCGACAACGTTATGTTGTTGTCGTGCACAGCTAGCTGCGGCGAATTCGCAAAGACCAACAATAACAACAACAACAACGCCATGAACGATCAGATGGAAGGTGATTCGACGTCAACATTGATCGGCAGAAGAAACAGGGACGCGAAAGTCGTGAAAAGAAAAACGAAGGGAAAGAGAAACGACAAACGGAACAGGAACGTCAATGAGAAGGCACAGTTGGTTTCCTCGTTGGTCTCGTTGGACTTTGTCACTGCCGTGAGATCGAGAGACAAGCCGAAGAATAATGTTGGTGATGTTTGCGAATTTACTCAGGAGGATAGCGTTGCGGGTATGAGGGTTGCTTTAAGTTCTCGGATAAACTCGAAGAGAGTTAACGCAAGACGAATGAAGACATTGAGAAAAATCAGTAAAAATCCTGTTGAGAATATCGATATCAAGATGCGACGTATAGATAATTTAAATGGCGAGAAGGGTAAGGAAACGAGCAAGGATAGTATGGTGAGCGTGCGGACGTTCGAGAAGGGGGAGATTATCGTCTCGGAAGACGGCAGATTGTTACCGACGTCCTCGTACGAACCTGTTCCGTTGAACGATCATGATAATCTTATCGCGAAGACCGCTGCTTATACCGACGTGATTAACAAAAACGTGGAGTTGCACGAGAGAACCAGTAGCGAGAACGACGAGAATGATAGCGTAATGATAGCGTCCTCAGTCAGCATAGAGGAGCCTGACGTATTGGAGTGCTGGGAAGCAGAAACTGTGGAACCTGTGATAACTTCTAAGAGAATGCTGCAAAGCCCGGGGGTCTTGTGCGAGGGGGAAGCAGTGGAGGATGATAACACCGAGATCGAAAAAGCTACGGTGGAACATGTGCAGAGATATTACAGATTGGGAATACTATCGCGAGATACTATCAACACGGAGGAGGAGTCAAGCGAGCTCAGCACGTCGATAATCTCGTCGAAATCGAGAACAGTGCCAAATAATCCGGAGGACAAAACAATCGGGTATTTCCGCGGCGAGGAGATCCCGATCTTTATACCGGACAAAAATCAGAACGTTACCATGGAGGATGAGATACCCATCGACGAGGCGTTCGAGGTGTATGAGAGCTGTTACACTGGGAAATCGCCGTTCTTGTCGTTCAATTCGAAGATGTTCAGGCAACGATCGTTGTACGGTCAGAACGGCGAGAGCCCGATACCGTGCAGAGCGGTGTGCTGCAATATACAATAACGAGAAATTATACCCTATCGCAAACTGTTTTTCTCAAAGGAAAAAATATATTATTATAACATAGCATGTTTTATAATAATATATTATTTACATATAATCACGTCAGGGCCGTTCTCTTCAAAGTAGGCCAAGACTTGTGCTTTCTATCACGCACGTATATGTACATACGTGTAATATATAAATGCACAATATAAAACCAAATGTTCCATCTCTGTTGGATGGAGATTTAACGAATGCGATATTCTTTCGAAAGTTCAGTGACACGCTCAAAGAGAAACTAAACGTCATTTCAAAAGTATCGCACAGCGCGATCCATTTTTGTAAATAGTTTTAAGAGTTCGTTTGTGATCGTATAACTTTCTGTGGAAACTTTCAAAATTTTATGTGTGGAAGCATGCATTGTAGCAGTCATTCTGCGACAGCATTTTACCATTATTGTCATTAAACATTTGCCGTACGTCATTGTTCGCAATCAAAGACGGAGATTCGTAACGTTTCGACATTCAGCTTTTATCTGGATCGAGCTTATCAAGAGATAATATGTTATTTTTTCCGGATTTAGAAAAAGTGAATTTTATTTTGGATGAAATGAAGAGGGGAGCAAAGAGAAGAGAAAAAAGAAGAGCACACGTATATGGAGGAACTGTTGAGGCATAACAAGAGATGCCAGACTGTTGTTTTTACTCTCGCTACGATATCTCGTAATACACTCATGTCGAAACGACAAGAGGGTTATTTTTAGAATCTATATAAAAGACACGAATGTTAAAAGACTAGGAGTTATTGTTGCACGTAATCACGTTGGATGGCCTTTGCTTAGGAAAGTTCTGATCGCTCGCAATTTTTAACTCGGCAATTATTGGAGTATCTCCCCATATTTATGAGTCTCCTTTTCCTCAGTCAAGAAAGGAGGAAAACATACCGAAGAAAGCCGACAGAACAAATCGTTCAATAATACATGCTTTTAAATAGCGATGCGTAATAATAGATGTAATATCGCGTTCTCATACTGAGAGGTACTAGTTGAAAAAAAAAGCGATATGACGGTCAGCGATAAAAGCAGTGAGCTGTAGCTTTAGCCTGTTATTGATGAGTATAATGACATAGAAAAATCTTACGACGGTTATCCGATCTATATTGCAATAATCGACAAATGCTTAGAGCAGGCGGTCGCCAAACTAATCTTTCTAATATTTAGTTAACGCGGAATTTGAATTTGTAAAAAGATCGTCCTTTTAGCAGATCGGTGTTGAATTTAAGGGAGTTACACTCTTTAAATTCAGGTATCTGTAAGAACTGGACGCGAACAACAAGCTTTTCGACTCTGAAATTCGGATTCCACGGCACGAAATCGTGATGAATGATCGCAAGGATGATCCCGTCTCTAAACATTCGTCGAGAAATCAGGGAGAAGCAAAGCCTTTTTTTTTTTAGACGCGTCTCTACCGGAATCGGATGAACGCACCGCAAAGACGCATATGTGTACTTATGCATATTATAAAAAAGCTGCACTTGTTACGATGATAGCCCACGCTTTAGTTAATTTGTGTCCAGGGATAGATCGAGAGTACCTTAGGTTGCATAATTGCGTATAGGTTGATAGATATGGTTCGCGAAGTTATGTATCCCATATCATAGCACCCGTAATATACCTCAGAGGGATATGTAAAAAAAGAGTTCGTTCGAGGCATTAGCAAAACGCAAAACGATAATAAATACACCGATAGTACATTAACGATAATGATAATAAAGAGAAGGAAGGGAATGAATCGAGTAGCGAGTAAGACAGCGCTGAGCGAAGATGATAATGGGAAAAACGCGAAATATCTAATGCCATGCAGCAGCGATATGTAGACACCATTGTTCCTGCAAAGTTCTAGTTTCCTTAAGCATGAATACGTATAAATCATTTCCAAAATGATCAGGCGTAGCCTCTATGGACGTTCGTTCACACCAAAGTAACATTAAAGAATAAGTACGAATATATATCGTTACATTAAAAAAAATGCGCGTTGCATCAATTGTGTGCCTTATTCTGTGGCGGCCGTTTTTGTAACTATTTCAGAGCACTCTCCTTGATAATTAGTCAGTAGCGAGATATCAAGGTGCGATTAAGACTTGTTAAAATTGATGAAAGAGAGAGAGAGTGTGTGAAGAGAGAGAGAGAGAGAGAGAGAGAGAAACGTGTGGGAGGGTTCGCTCGCTTGATAATGATCCTTATCAGTGCATGCGTACCCCAGGACTCATTTAGATTCCTTTTCACGAAATTATCGACCTCCATTCATCAAACACGTTGTATGCCGATTATTCATAAAGACATTAAAACATTGCATCTTACACATACGAGTCATGTTACTGTACAATTATATTTTAGTTGAAGTTAACATGTATGGAATAAGTGTACTTGAATTTTGTTGTGTTTTTGCTTATAAAAATATGAATAAAACGTTTCAATTTTTAAAGTCAACAGTGCCCCTGATATTTTAAATGCTCACTCGGCTGTCAAATGAGAGAAAAGAAGAAAAATATCGAGACTAGAAAGAAGATGGAGACTTCTAACTGTTTTACTTCTGTCTCCTCGTTTTGCAATTGATCCATCATTTTTTATTTCTTTCCAAAGTGTTTTGTAAAATTCATATGAATTTAATCGATGATTAATAATTTTTAAAACATGTCATTTGAAACATGACAATGTTTTTATGAAATCATTTGTATTTCGTACGAAAATTTTTGAAGTATAATTTAAAAAGTTTGACAGATACATGCGGATAATTTTTTAATTATTATAATTATTTTTATATCACGCAGTTAACTAACAAAAATTAATTTAGTTAAGAAAATGTCTGTATTTTGTATGGAAAATTTTAAAGTATAATTGAAAAATTTACGAATTAAATTTTTGTAAACTATTTGCTTTGTGTTGAAAATACAAAAACAAAGGAAACGATATTTGAAATACATAGATCTTTAAAGATTTTATTTGTATGTATATAATTACTTATCGCGAGTTATATTGATCTCATAATTTTTTAGAAAAAGATGGCAACTAGAATTTTGATCTACGAAACTTTTTTATTTGAACAATTTTATCGGAGTATTGTTAATTTGTCTATCAATGCAAATTAATTTTGGTTTAATTTACTTTTTCTTTTTCCATGCCTGTTTCTACCAGATTAATTTTAAATATCTTAGTTTAACCCTTAAATGAACAATTTTTCATAGCATTCTAAGTTCCTAGAATTAGAAAAAGTTAAAAAGTAAATTAAAGAGATTAAAATTAATCTGTATTAGTAAAAATGGACATAAGCCACTTTTTCCGCCGAACTCCGTCATTGGCAGCTGTCACTTAATAAATGCTTTGTGCCGATTGGATCATACCTTCAGATCTAGAGGAATAGTGCTATCACAGCATAGATCTAAAAGTATAATCCAAACACAGCCATTGAAACCAACCAATCAGCCCTCAATTTTAATCCTGACTCATTACGTCCTCAAGGCGTGTACCGGACGTCCACAGGGCGCCCACAGGACGCTCACAGGTCGTTACAGGACATCCTCATATCGTCCACAGACGCCCACAGGACGCTCACAGGTCGTCCACAGGACGCCCACAGGACGCTCACAGTTTAACGCCTTCAGAGCGTCCTCAGGACGTCCTCATTACGTCCTCAGGGCGTGTACAGGGCGCCCACAGGACGTCCACAGGTGCGCCCACAGGGCGCCCACAGGACGCTCACAGGACGTTCAGCAAGGTCGTCCACAGGACGCCCACAGGACGCTCACAGGACGCCCTCAGAGCGTCCTCAGGACGTCCTCATTACGTCCTCAAGGCGTGTACCGGACGTCCACAGGGCGCCCACATATATTTCAATGAAATAATAAATAATTATATTCAAGTGAAATGCATATTCTTTTTAATTAGGACGCTCACAGGTCGTCTACAGGACATCCTCAGATCGTCCACACGACGCCCACAGGACGCTCACAGGTCGTCCACAGGACGCCCACAGGACGCTCACAGGACGCCTTCAGAGCGTCCTCAGGACGTCCTCATTACGTCCTCAGGGCGTGTACAGGGCGCCCACAGGACGCCCACAGGACGCCCACAGGAGGACATCCACAGGGCGCCCACAGGACGCTCACAGGACGTTCACAGGTCGTCCACAGGACGCCCACAGGACGCTCACAGGACGCCCTCAGAGCGTCCTCAGGACGTCCTCATTACGTCCTCAGGGCGTGTACAGGACGTCCACAGAGCGCCCACAGGACATCCTCAGGTCGTCCACAGGACGCCCACAGGACGCTCACAGGACGCCTTCAGAGCGTCCTCAGGACGTCCTCATTACGTCCTCAGGGCGTGTACAGGACGTCCACAGGGCGCCCACAGGACGTCCACAGGGCGCCCACAGGACGCCCACAGGACGCTCACAGGACGCTCACAGGACGTTCACAGGTCGTCCACAGGACGCCCACAGGACGCTCACAGGACGCCCTCAGAGCGTCCTCAGGACGTCCTCATTACGTCCTCAGGGCGTGTACAGGACGTCCACAGAGCGCCCACAGGACATCCTCAGGTCGTCCACAGGACGCCCACAGGACGTCTTCAGAGCGCCCTCAGGACGTCCTCATTACGTCCTCAGGGCGTGTACAGGACGTCCACAGGGCGCCCACAGGACGCTCACAGGACGCCCTCAGAGCGTCCTCAGGACGTCCTCATTACGTCCTCAGGGCGTGCACAGGACGTCCACAGAGCGCCCACAGGACATCCTCAGGTCGTCCACAGGACGCCCACAGGACGTCTTCAGAGCGTCCTCAGGACGACGTCCACAGGGCGCCCACAGGACGTCCACAGGGCGTCCACAGGACGTCCACAGCGCCCACAGGACGCCCACAGGACGCTCACAGGACGTTCACAGGTCGTCCACAGGACGCCCACAGGACGCTCACAGGACGTCCTCAGAGCGTCCTCAGGACGTCCTCATTACGTCCTCAGGGCGTGCACAGGACGTCCACAGAGCGCCCACAGGACATCCTCAGGTCGTCCACAGGACGCCCACAGGACGCTCACAGGACGTCTTCAGAGCGTCCTCAGGACGTCCTCATTACGTCCTCAGGGCGTATAAGCCCACAGGACGTCCACAGGGCGCCCACAGGACGTCCACAGGGCGCCCACAGGACGCCCACAGGACGCTCACAGGACGTTCACAGGTCGTCCACAGGACGCCCACAGGACGCTCACAGGACGCCCTCAGAGCGTCCTCAGGACGTCCTCATTACGTCCTCAGGGCGTGCACAGGACGTCCACAGAGCGCCCACAGGACATCCTCAGGTCGTCCACAGGACGCTCAGGACGTCTTCAGAGTCCTCAGGACGTCGTCATTACGTCCTCAGGGCGTGCACAGGACGTCCACAGGACGCCCACAGGACGTCCACAGACGTCCTCACAGGTCGTGTCACAGGACGCCCACAGGACGCTCACAGGACGTTCACAGGTCGTCCACAGGACGCCCACAGGACGCTCACAGGACGTCCACATTACGTCCACAGGGCGTGCACAGGACGTCCACAGGACGCCTTCAGAGCACAGGACGTCCTCTCAGGTCGTCCACAGGACGCCCACAGGACGATCACAGGACGTCCACAGGGCGCCCACAGGACGCTCAGGGTCGTCCACAGGACGCCCTCTGGACATCCTCAGGTTGTCCACAGCGCTCACAGGACGCCCACAGGACGCTCACAGGACGTCCTCAGAGCGTCCTCAGGACTTCATTACGTCCTCAGGGCGTGTACAGGACGTCCACAGGGCGCCCACAGGACGTCCACAGGACGACGTCCACAGGACGCTCACAGGACGTTCACAGGGTCGTCCACAGGACGCCCACAGGACGCTCACAGGACGCCTTCAGAGCGTCCTCAGGACGTCCTCATTACGTCCTCAGGGCGTGCACAGGACGTCCACAGAGCGCCCACAGGACATCCTCGTCCACAGGACGCCCTCAGGACAGGAGCGTCCTCAGGACGTCACAGGACGTCCACAGGACGTCCACAGAGCGTCCACAGGACGCCCACAGGACGCTCACAGGACGCCCTCAGAGCGTCCTCAGGACGTCCTCATTACGTCCTCAGGGCGCCCACAGGACGTCCACAGAGCGCCCACAGGACGTCTCAGGTCGTCCAGGCGCCCACAGGACGTCCACAGGACGTCCACAGGACGTTCACAGGTTACGTCCACAGGCGTCCACAGGACGCCCACAGGACGCTCAGGACGTCCTCAAGACGTCCACTGGACGCCAGGACACAGGACGTCACAGGACGTTCACAGGACGTCTTCAGGACGTCCACAGGACGTCCTCAGGGCGTGCAGGACGTCCACAGGGCGCCCACAGGTCGTCCACAGGACGCCCACAGGACGTTCACAGGTCGTCCACAGGAGCGCTCACAGGACGCCCACAGGACGCCCACAGGACGCTCACAGGACGCCCTCAGAGCGTCCTCAGGGACGTCCTCAGGACGTCCACAGGGCGCCCACAGGACGTCCACAGGACGCCCACAGGACGTTCACAGGTCGCCCACAGGACGCTCACAGGCCCTCAGAGCGTCCTCAGGACGTCCTCATTACGTCCTCAGGGCGTGCACAGGACGTCCACAGGCGCCCACAGGACATCCTCAGGTCGTCCACAGGACGCCCACAGGACGCTTCAGAGCGTCCACAGGACGCCAACAGGACGTCCAGGACGCCCACAGGACGTTCACAGAGCGTCCTCAGGACGTCCCACAGGACGCTCACAGGACGCCCACAGAGCGTCCTCAGGACGTCCTCACGCCCACAGGTCCTCAGGGCGTGCACAGGACGTCCACAGGACGCCCACAGGACGCTCACAGGACGTCTTCCGTCCTCAGGACGTCCTCTCCTCAGGACGTCCACAGGACGTCCACAGAGCGTCCACAGGACGTCCTCATTACGTCCTCAGAGCGTCCACAGGACGTCCACATTAGGTCCTCAGGACGCCCACAGGACGTCCACAGGACGTCCACAGGACGCTCACAGGACATCACAGGACGTTCACAGGTCGTCCACAGGACGCTCACAGGACGCTTCAGAGCGTCACAGGACGTCCTCATTACGTCCTCAGGGCGTGTACAGGACGTCCACAGGGCGCCCACAGGACGTCCACAGGGCGCCCACAGGACGCCCACAGGACGCTCACAGGACGGACGTCCTCAGGGCGTGCACAGGACGTCCACAGAGAGCCCACAGGACGTCCACAGGTCGTCCACAGGACGCTCACAGGACGTCCTCACAGGGCGTCCACAGCGCCCACAGGACATCCTCAGGACGCCCACAGGACGCCCACAGGACGTCCACAGGAGGGCGTGTACAGGACGTCCACGCGCCCACAGGACCACAGTCCACAGGACGACGCTCACAGGACGCCTTCAGAGCGTCCTCAGGACGTCCTCATTACGTCCTCAGGGCGTCCACAGGACGTCCACAGGACGTCCACAGGGCGCCCACAGGACGCCCACAGGACGCTCACAGGACGTTCACAGGTCGTCCACAGGACGCCCACAGGACGCTCACAGGACGCCCTCAGAGCGTCCTCAGGACGTCCTCATTACGTCCTCAGGGCGTGCACAGGACGTCCACAGAGCGCCCACAGGACATCCTCAGGTCGTCCACACGTCCACAGGACGCCCACAGGACGCTCACAGGACGTTCACAGGTCGTCCACAGGAGCAGGTCCTCAGGACGTCCTCAGGACGTCCTCATTACGTCCTCAGGGCGTGCACAGGACGTCCACAGAGCGCCCACAGGACATCCTCAGGTCGTCCACAGGACGCCCACAGGACGCTCACAGGACGTCTTCAGAGCGTCCTCAGGACGTCCTCAGGGCGTGTACAGGACGTCCACAGGGCGCCCACAGGACGCTCACCGGTCGTCCACAGGACGCCCTCTGGACATCCTCAGGTTGTCCACAGAGCGCTCACAGGACGCCCACAGGACGTCCTCAGGGCCACAGGACGCTCACAGGACGCCTTCAGAGCGTCCTCAGGACGTCCTCATTACGTCCTCAGGGCGTGTACAGGGCGCCCACAGGACGCTCACACGTCCTCAGTGCGCCCACAGGACGTCCTCATTACGTCCTCAGGGCGTGCACAGGACGTCCACAGAGCGCCCACAGGACATCCTCAGGTCGTCCACAGGACGTCCACAGGACGCTCCACAGGACAGCCCACAGGACGCTCACAGGACGTCCACAGGACGCCCTCAGGACGTCCACAGGACGTCCACAGGGCGTGCACACGACGTCCTCAGAGCGTCCACAGGACGTCCACAGGACGTCCACAGGGCGCCCACAGGACGCCCACAGGACGCTCACAGGACGTCTTCAGAGCGTCCTCAGGACGTCCTCATTACGTCCTCAGGGCGTGTACAGGACGTCCACAGGGCGCCCACAGGACGTCCACAGGACGCCCACAGGACGCTCACAGGACGTTCACAGGTCGTCCACAGAGCGTCCACAGGTCGTCCTCATTACATCCTCAGGTCGTACACACGACGCCCACAGGAGCGCCCACAGGACGTTCACAGGTCGTCCACAGGACGCCCACAGAACGCTCACAGGACGTTCACAGGTCCTCCACAGGACGCTCACAGGACGTCCTCAGGACGTCCTCATTACGTCCTCGTCTCAGGGCGTGTACAGGACGTCCACAGGGCGCCCACAGGATGTCCACAGGACGCCCACAGGACGCTCACAGGACGTTCACAGGTCGTCCACAGGACGCCCACAGGACGCTCACAGGACGTCCTCAGAGCGTCCTCAGGACGTCCTCATTACGTCCTCAGGGCGTGTACAGGACGTCCACAGGGCGCCCACAGGACGTCCACAGGACGCCCACAGGACGCTCACAGGACGTTCACAGGTCGTCCACAGGACGCCCACAGGACGCTCACAGGACGCCCTCAGAGCGTCCTCAGGACGTCCTCATTACGTCCTCAGGGCGTGTACAGGACGTCCACAGAGCGCCCACAGGACATCCTCAGGTCGTCCACAGGACGCTCACAGGACGCTCACAGGACGCCTTCAGAGCGTCCACAGGACGCCCTCATTACGTCCTCAGGGCGTGTACAGGACGTCCACAGGACGTCCACAGGGCGTCCACAGGGCGTGCACAGGCCCACAGGACGCTCACAGGACGTTCACAGGTCGTCCACAGGACGCCCACAGGTCGTCCACAGGACGCCCACAGGACGCAGGACACAGGACGCCTTCAGAGCGTCCTCAGGACGTCCACATTACGTCCACAGGGCGTGTACAGGACGCTCACAGGGCGCCTTCAGGACGCCCTCAGGACGTCCTCATTACGTCCTCAGGGCGTTCACAGGTCGTCCACAGGACGCCCACAGGACGCTCACAGGACGCCCTCAGAGCGTCCTCAGGACGTCCTCATTACGTCCTCAGGACGTGCACAGGACGTCCACAGAGCGCCCACAGGACGTCCTCATTACGTCCACAGGGCGTGCACAGGACGTCCACAGGGCGCCCACAGGACGCCCACAGGACGCTCACAGGACGCTCACAGGACGTTCACAGGTCGTCCACAGGACGCCCACAGGACGCTCACAGGACCGCCCTCAGAGCGTCCTCAGGACGTCCTCATTACGTCCTCAGGACGTTCACAGGACGTCCACAGAGCGCCCACAGGACATCCTCAGGTCGTCCACAGGACGCCCACAGGACGCTCACAGGACGTCCACAGAGCGCCCTCAGGACATCCTCATTACGTCCTCAGGGCGTGTACAGGACGTCCACAGGGCGCCCACAGGACGCTCACAGGACGTTCACAGGTCGTCCACAGGACGCCCACAGGTCGCTCACAGGACGCCCACAGGACGTCTTACAGAACGCCTTCAGAGCGTCCTCAGGACGCCCTCATTACGTCCACAGGGCGTGTACAGGACGTCCACACGCCCACAGGACGCCCACAGGACGCCCACAGGACGCTCACAGGACGTTCACAGGTCGTCCACAGGACGCCCACAGGACGCTCACAGGACGCCCTCAGAGCGTCCTCAGGACGTCCTCATTACGTCCTCAGGGCGTGTACAGGACGTCCTAGAAACCCCACAGGACTTGTCCCTCAGGTGTAAAGTCTCGGGAGACTCCACCGGGGCAGATCCCACAAGGGCAGCTCACAACACGTCAGGGCCGATCTCGGCATTGTTACCCGAGATCTCAAGGGCACACACCTGGGACATGGCAGTCCCTGGCTGGGCAGTCCTGGGCACTTTTTCCCACAGGACCCCTCCTGGGACAGTCCCTGCCAGGTGGTCACCAGGACGCCCACAGATCATAGGACGTCCCTGGGGCGCCCCCTGGGGACACTCACCGATGGACGCCCTCTGGATATCCAAGGTTTGACTCCACCCAAATCCCCTGGGGACACCCGGGACGCCCCACAGATTCTCAGGACTGGTTCTGGGTCGTCCACTGCAGAGACCAGGATCATAGGAGACAGGACAGATCCCACAGAGGGCGCCCACAGGCCTCCACCGGTCGATCCACAGGACGCCCTACCTGGACATCCTCAGTTTGGGGAGGCTCAGGGAGGCATACAGGACGACCTCATTACGTCCTCAGAGCGTCCACAGGACGACCACAAGCGCCCACAAGACGTCCACAGGACGCTCACAGTACGTCCTCAAAGCGTCCACAGGACGTCCTCAAAACGTCTACAGGACGTCCACAGGACGCCATCAGGACATAGCCCATATACATGCAAGAAGGGGGTACGCACGGATTCCGCTGGAAAAATATTGTCCAAATGTCAAATTTTCAAAAGTGCTCTGATTGAAAATGTAAAAGCAGGTATTTGTAGAAAATTTTGAAACGCATCTTTTTTTCCTTGATCAAAAATTTAAACGAAGCTCTTGAACATTGCAAATAATAATTTTGACACATGGTACCAGAAAAATTGTCTACAAATTTTAAATATTTCGTTTCCATTCAAAAGTTTATCGATCTTCCAAATTAAGCTGTGTACTTCCTGTAAGTTTCATGAAAAATATTCAAGAACTTTGCGTGTGTTTCTTAACAGGTTGAGCAAAAATTTCATTAGATTCAGGTATTCTCTAAAGAAATTCAATTTTTGCTGCGTTTTTCTAAGACATATCAATTTTGCTATCGGTGGAAAAAGAACAGATTACCTAAATTTCTAATAAAGGTGGGTAGTAATAAAATTACAATTCAGGAAGAATTTTTGAACATTAACTTTTATGCATCAGGAGACCCATCTCGGCAAGGCCAAAAAGGGATTACGTACCACTTTCCGGCGGCTCCATATGTAATTTTTAAGACCATTAATTTTTCTAGTTTTTCCTCTGTAGATGTTCGATATGTATGATATAAGTTATGCTACTTAAAAAGTAATCGATTCTTGTTATTTGTTTTTGGCTTTTGTTTCTCGCATAAACTTACAGTGAAAAAGAAGAGACAGGGATGTACCTGCAGGAATCAATTGTAAATCAAAATGAATTTGAACTCTCATAATCTATCAAAAAGAAATTTCATATAAAAAGACTTCATAGCATGAGATAATACAAAAATACACATTAAAATATCAAATCATCATAAGCTTCATTCGCATATCAGTAGGAAGTCTTGTTAGTATAAGCTAATGCACATTAAAGCACACAAGAGAAACAAGACACCTAAATGAATGAAGAAGGGTGGTGTTGATAAAGTATTTTATTATTACATTGTATTGTTATTTTATCAAAATAATAAGAAGATTTTTGAGTGTTGTTTCCTTTCCGCGCCACTGATTTTTCAGGGAAAAGAAGGTGGTAACGATCATCCCGACTTACCATCCGTGCGTTAGAGTATGATGAACGTTGATGATATAGTGAGTACAGGGAATGCGTAACGTTTACTCAGCTATTTCTGTTTCATCGATCGGACAACGATTTCCTTCAAACTCTACGTAACTTTATATGAAAATAAACGCACTTGCTTGCGGCGGCGAGAGGGAATATTCATCAATTCAGTTCCCCATAAGGCAGCGTTATCTCAAGTCATCTCTGATAATTTTAAGCTTGATGATTTTGCTTACACAAATTTATTTCCCAATTATTAGAAGAAGATTATATTATCTGTGTTTAAAAATAATAAATTGTAATAAATTAAATTATCTGTTTAAAAATAAAAATTGAATTAATCCATCACGACTAGGTAGTCTACTGATGACATCCCAATGAAACATCAACTGAACAGTAACACAACATAATTTCCCCTCCTCCCTTAACAATGCAACGGTGTTTACGTGTCCCATTGCATTATAATATTTGAGAGAAAGTAAGGAAATTATCAACATTGATCAATTCCCACATTGAAACACTATCAAAACCTTAATAGTGATGAAAGTGTTTGCTGGGATCAAGACCCCAGGTGGGTGATTATGGAGATAGGTTTGTCTAAACACACGCGATCCGCGCGCTAAAAAGAGGAAATTCAAATTAAATCCTGTGCAGATTAATTTAAAGGAAGAAGAGAACAAGAAAGAAGAAGAAAAATGAAGAAACTTGAATCAGATGTGTTCAAGTTCGATCGACCATGAAGCGGAGGAGGAGGATAGGCGGGAGGAAGAGAGGAACCCCACCCGTTTGTCGTTAAGAAAGATTCATCTATCGATGAATCGTGATACCAGGACGCGGACAAGCGCGCGCGCGCGCGCAGCAGCAACCAGATCCAGACGCTCCCTGTGAAGTGTGCATGGAGGCTCCAGAAGCTCTCAATACACCACAAAAGCAAACAGAAACAATATTGGACGGGCGGCGCGGCGTGCCACAATCCTCGTCTCGATGATCCTCCCACCGTGGTATTGCGACAAGCGCGATCAGGGGGAGGCGAGAAGAGGGGAGCCGCAGCGACGACTATCAGATGGAGCTTCATTTGACCGGAACAAATTATCACGCCAGGACTCCCCGGGATAATAGGCGCCAAAATAATAATATGTAGTGCCATTTGGACGTCGACGACTCTAAGGTGCTGGATTGTCTATGCCGCAAACGAAATTGCTGCGAGACTGGGGCAGTTACGACGTGTTCATCGCCGAAGAAGAAGAAGGTGATGCCGCATAATTAACAATACCGAATATATGAATTATAAGATGAAAAAGAAGCATCACGTTTGATTGTTTTGTGTATAGAAACCGAGCAGTTCACTACCTCTTCTTGAGTGTGGTCGTTGCACGCCCAGATTTCAGAAGTTGGGAGGTTCCCCTGCAAGAGGCAACAGCCAAAATTTACACTTAAAATGGCACCAGTTATCCCATACAGAATGTACAGGTGGAAGAAGAGTCCAGGAGAATATCTCCTTGGAGGGGAGATTTACAGTTAGAAAGAGTCCCTTAGTGCCTTTGCCCCTGTTCCCTTGTCGATTTTTGCTGAGCTAATGATATTTTCTTATTGCCCTCAGGAAAAGAAATAATGAGATCACATGATTGTATGGATTCCGCAGGGAACTCCTGTCAAATCTATGTGATTTCATCTCTGCTTAGTAACACCAACTACACCAACACGGTGAAACGGTATGTTGAGCAGTAGGAATGCTGCAGGTTCACAATAATGTCAGAAAATTTTATGGACCCCCGATATTAATATAAAATCTCTGATTGTGTGGCTTCCAGCTTGCTCCAGAATTCAGTGGTATGAGTGTAGTTCATCGGGAGATTGTATAGCCATACTCCAAATAGTGCAATGGTATTCCACCTGTGTCAGGACGGCTGACCTTGAAGCAGCGGATCTGTATTGTCCTACACGGGAGAAACCCGACAGTTCCTCTCTCAAAGTAACACAGGTGCCAGCGTAATCCAGCCCACAAGCCCGATATCTCAAATATCCTGAGCCAGCATAAGAGAACCGCCCTCCCTATGCTCCTGGGCCAGAGATTAATCCCTAAAAACTTGGGATCACTGTCTGGTCAATCAGGAGATTTCCCAGCCCATAAAAATGTTAGCGGCCAGCAGAGGTAAGGGAGACATAAAATGCCTGAAATTACTGTGGGATCATCTTGGTCTGTGTGGGTTATCGGCCTTTGTATGAACAAACAAAGGATCCCTAATAATACCACTAATACTATTCGTGAACAACATATGAATCCCCAGACATAGAAATAGATAAATCCTTTTTGCTATACATTGGTTACATTGAATTAATTTGCATATCTATGTAAGTAATGAAATAGTTTCCCAGGAGGTGCTCCCATGAAATCCTGCAAAGGTTCGAGCGTCATGAGAAACTGAAAATGCAGAGAGCGGCCTAGGTGGTGAATTCAAAATAGTATCTTTTTAAATTATGAAACACTCTAATGTTTGATTGTTCTGTGTGTGTAATATTATTTCAGGGGGACCTGGTTCAAATCCGCCCTTCTCACATTTCCATCATCATCAAATGAAAATTTTGACAGCAAGAGAAATCAAAATGGCCAATTTTCACCATCTATTTGCATAATTTGTCAAAATAAAGCAGGAGGCCAATATGTGTGGGAGAAATCACAATCTTAATTACAACTTGTGACACCCATGCACCCTTGTGATGTAAGTACCGTCTATCGGCACAATTAGGGTATTATTATGAACTCTCTTGAAAAGGTGGGTGAAAATAGATTTCAATAATGAATTTAGAGAGGAACATAAAAGGGCAGATTGACAAATGAGGATAAAGAACTTCCATACAGAAGAAGAAAGAAAAAGAAACCAATACACATTTTGACACACGTAGCAGAGACAAGGAAACAAACAAATCAAAACCAACTTCGTAAGCAAGTGAAGTTATCAAGCTAATCATGCAAAGATGAAGAAGAGGTAAAATTTACGCAATTCTTATTATATTATATATAGTAATTGATACTATATATATATTAAAAAGAAAAATGTATATTATTCAATTGATTATATTCTAGTAACTTTTAATTTATAGTAAAAATTTTTATATATTTTCATCTTGGCCTTAATGAAGTAACTATATATGGATCCATGCAAAATGCTATAATTGTTTTTAATCGTCTTTTAGTCTTCTTAGTAATTATTACCCTAGCCCAGAGAGGCACTTTTACTATCCCTTTTTAGCCTTGCTGAAATGCGTTGTATTTGTTTTTATTGCTAACACACCAATTTCTTTCAGATCACAAAAGGCACAGCAATTGTAATCGAAGAACAAGGCACACGCAGGGGCAGTGTTATTACAGAACATCTTCAAATAATCAATGTTTTTCATGAAACTAAAGTTGCCGCATGTCCGTTATCATTAGGACTTGGCTTCTACGATCTGAGTGCTTTTAATTGTTTTGCTCCCGTTGCGGCGAGTAGTAGTAAGAAGAACGAAGATATGGACATGGACCCTTTGCACATAGTGCCGATTATTTGGTTAACGGGATGTGGTATAAGTAAAAATACAAATTATAGTTTAATCTCAGTCATTTCTTAATATATATATTTATCACATTTTTCATACATTGTAATTGATTGATTGATGTTAAAGGGAATGTGTAATAAAATTTCTCACAATAAAGATAAAAAGCCCCGTTGCCACCATTCGTATTCACTTTCCTCTCTCCGTGCAGTGTTTTTGCGATTAATTAATAACAACTTTGATATGGAAATGTGTATATAAAGAGATCAATAAGAAATTACAGAGATTATTGGTATGTTATTTTTCAGTTTTTCTCTACACGTTATTTATGTGTTACTTAATGCTTTTGCGATGAAATAATTTGCTTTAAAATATTTTTAGATTGCAAATATCGGTTAATTATAACTTGAACATAAAATTTTAATTGTTACATATGTTAAATAAAAAGATATGTATACAAATTATTAATTACACAGAAAAGAATGTATGCCTTATCCTACTCAAATATGGTATTTACTAAGAGAAGAAAGGAAACGAAATGTTTATCTTAATGTATATTATTTTATGTATTTATGTGATTATTTCTATGTGAAAAGCAATAAAAACTGAGAAGGTAATTTTTTTATTTATTTACATTAACAATTGCAGAGGATATGACTGAAAATATTCTCGTTTAAAAATATTTTCTATATAATTGTAATATAAAAAGAAATATCTAACTTTAATAATAATGGGCGAATGAATGATAATCTTACACACAATGCACTTGGGGAGAACACTTTGAAGTATAAAATTAATCCTCACCAAAGTCGAAACTTAAAATAATCCAAGAGAATTTTATACCTTGTCAGAATAATATTTTCAATGTATGTTCAATTATAATTTACTTCATGTTTGTTCTCAATTTATGTGTATTGTCTGCGTGGTAATATTAAAAATTTCATATTCTCCATCTATTTCCTTTCATAAATTATTATCGATACAAAGGGATGAATTCCCATCACTTAAAATATCTCATATAAGATAGAAATAATATAAATGCATCATCATAATAAAAATCCATTCAACATATTTCTTTGACTTCTGCAAAATCCCACTTTTTAATCCATTTTTGTGGGTTATCAAATTTCAGATTCAACCTTGCACTTATCTGTATTATTCCCAGCACCTTGCGTTTTGTTGCCTTATAAAATTCCGGGTAATCCGACCATAGCCATCCGTGCCAGCTCAATCATACTAAATTATGGGATCTTCCCATCAATTTACTAATTCTCCTTGAACTTGATTTATCGCCTTGTGCATATGAGGTCCAGAGCCTCCTTGTTCCTCTTGGATACAGCATGTCTAAAATTCAGAAAAATTCTGAGAAAAATACCAATAAGAGATTTGATGATGATGGATTCAGTTCATGCCCTTAATGCCAATGTATAAGGAGACTTACTTGATCATCACAACAGATCAACTTGTTGGTATTATCCTCTCCATTTTGAAATAACTGCAGCTCTGATCTGTCGCTTGCTGGTATCTATCGAATGTCGGCATGCTCCTGGCGTAATGTGTCTGGTGGGAAAGAAAAATACTGTCATTATAAAGACAGGCTAAATGAAATGAGATTTTCGCTTGTTCTGGCAATTCAGTAGCGTACTCTCGCCTTTACATAAGCGAGATGTTGGCGGTAACTAGCTACGTGATCAATCCGCTTATTGGTTTACACACGTTGAGAGATCTGGGGTTGGTGAGCCAGGCATGTTGCTGCATAGGTGCCTGTTGCTGGTGCTGCTGCTGAGGTGCCCCGCATGGGTGCCTGTCGATTACTTGCTGAACAGAGACTTGATTTGTACTGTTGCTTGATACTTGAACAGGTTTATTAAGATCAGAATTAATCAAATCTTAACTCTTGACCCTGATTCTCTTATTATATATATATATACTATATATATCTCAATAGCAGTATTGCAGATAAAAATCATATGAGGTTAGAATTCTGAAACTTTACCTGTTATTGTGAGCACATTACATGTGTTGAGGCATGTTGGCATTTGAACAGGCTGAAGCAGATGAACAAATTATAATGTAATCAGGAAGGTATCAGAAATGCAGTTGTTTAGAGAACCATAGTTAAACTGTATGAAGTCATCTGAATCAAAACATACATGAGCAAAAACAAAAACTTAATAATTTATTCACTTATAAGAGAAATAAAAACATTAACAATTTTCCATGTAACTATGATGGCCGTCGGGGATTGACCCAAAATTTATTCGCCTTACCAGCTAGCTTCAATTTCTTTTCCACGTCATGCATCATAAAAAGCACGTTGAACCATGTATGATGTTCTGCCAACTCACTTTCCTGGGAGGAACGAGTTACCTGCTGACAATGTTGAGGCGGTACTCCGGCGGCGGGTTCGTGCGCCCTGGACGGATATGTATTTAGAACGACCCGATTATCAACACGCACAGTGTCCCAGTCATCTTCGTTGCACTGTTT